>CP130733.1:33370407-33598203 GCA_030553155.1 Nippostrongylus brasiliensis
TTCAAAGAATATTCAATTTTAGATTTTCGCCCAAGTGTCACCAATCATAACCAGCTGCATTGATGGATACAATGTGTGTCTATTCGCCTATGGTCATACAGGAAGTGGAAAAACCTACACGATGGAGGTTAGTGGTAAATCCTCACTAATCCTCGAAACGATTAGAGATTGGGCGGACAAATCCATCTCCAATTTGAAGGGCAACGTCCTCTTTTTTATTCAGTTGAAAGACTGAAGGTAACCTGAAAACGGAAAATCAAAAAAGAATCTCTTCCATAAAAATCAGGAAAATGCTGATGTTTTTCTTTGAGATTCGATGTTTATTCCCACTGAAAAACGAAATTGTTGACGGGGCTGAACTAGCTGTGTCGTTCCCATAAGCTGCCGGTGCGGAACCAACAACTCTGGGTCATTTTCGGCTTACTCGCTGCGCTTTCTTTTGGCGACTAAACAAAAGCGTCTCACCCGCCAGCGGGGCACCAACAGAAGAGAGCCTTCTCTTGGGATGCGCCATGCAGCCAATGTTGTGTTGAGTGGAGCTCTGAAAGCGTGTATGACATTTGTCATGGTTCATTTTTGACAGCCATTTGGCGAAACTTCGTTGAAACATTCTTTTAGTTACCAATTTACCCACTGACTCGATGTAGCGACTAGCCATGTCTTTGTGTAGACCAAACACGCATTCCCTATGCCTCTGGGATTCTAAATGGAAGACTGATGCAGGGCGCGCCAGTACGGGGCTGATCAAGCGTTTGCCCTTTACCTTTTATGATCATGGTTTTGTGACGGGGTTATGACCATCAGCCGGCCTGTCAACCTGGGCCTGACGCTGGTACCGTTCCCATTTCTGCAATTTTTGCCTGAGCCCGGATTTGAACCTGAGAAGTTCCGCGCGAGAGACCACATTGCTAGCCACTCGGCTATCCGAGCTCTTTATGATCACCATTTTTAAAACTCAATCTATATGTGTCCACTTCAGGGCCCACGAGCTGATCCGGGCATCAACCAACGAGCGATTATGCAATTGTTCGAGGTGGCCGGCAGTGTAGATGGTGACATCGAGTACGAGATCACCGTTTCCATTATGGAAATCTACAATGAGAAAATCAGGTCCGTTCGGGAAGTTCTTTCAAAATTCAAACAAATTCCTTTTTAAACTTTGTTTTCCAGAGATCTCCTGGCATCGACCAGTTCTCCGCTATCAATTCGAATGGGTGAGGATGGACGGTTACAGATACCGGGCCTCCGAGAAGTGCGAGTCTCATCCGTTCAGGACGTTGTTACCGTACTCGAAGAGGGAAGGAAGAACAAGGTACGTCTTAGTGAGCTCTGAGAGATATTGTAGTTGATCTGCATGGTTTAGGCAGTCGCCACGACCGAGATGAACGAGTGCTCCAGTCGATCTCATGTGATCGTACGAGTTGCCGTGTCGACGAGGAATAAAATCACCGGCGCTACCACTATCGGTAAGTTAACATATTTGGACGCTTGGAGTCCTTCTTAAATTGAGTATACCTTATGGGGACGCGCGTGGTGCAGTGGTAAGAGGCGTTGCTGGCAGCCGCGCGGTCGAACGATCCTGGCCTCGGCCAACTAAGCCTTCGATCCCATCGGGGTTGGGAGAATTTGTACCAGACTTGTCTGCAAAGGTAAAGGCACTGACTTGGTATAGCGGCTGGCCCCCGCAGGTCATTGTATAGGCCAAACACGCATTTACCATGCTTCTACGATTCTGAATGGAGCGCAAATGCGTGGCGTGTCCTAAGGGCACTGATCAACAGGTAGAGGTAAAGATCAACGCCGACACCTTTGCCTTTACGACATCTCCATCTCGTTATGGTAGCAAAATACTTCTTCGTTTCTAGTGGTAGAGAATTGGAATTATCAGTTCTGGCAATACCCACGATGGTATAGCGGTGGTTGACATTTGATTGTATTCAGGTCGATTGAATCTTGTCGATCTGGCCGGCTCAGAACGAGTGTCACAAACAAACGCCACTGGTCAGTTGTTGAAAGAGGCGCAGGCCATCAACAAGTATGTGTTTCCTCTTTATCCGAACTTTTCATTTCTTAAACCTCCTCGCGATATTAATTGTTCAATAACTTGGTTTGATTGTGATCGCTCTTTAAACGACGTTGAAATAATTGAACAAATAAGTTATTAAATCAATCAATAATCCATATTCAACGGTTGCAGATCCCTATCAGAGCTGGGAAACGTGGTGTTGGCATTGCGGCAGAATCAGAAGCACATTCCATTCCGAAACTGTCAACTCACAAGGATACTAGAGGACAGTCTTAGTGAGTATATTTCATTGTCATGCTTTCTTTTATAAGATCGCTGTTTTGCTATGGAAACACTAAATTTTTCCTTTAAAATTGAGGTTTCCATATTTTACTTCTTGAAATTCTGCTCCAGGTTGGGTCCAAGCTTCATCTGGCTTGCAGTATGACGAGTTTACCTCCTTTATAGCCAAACCATGGATCACCAGGGGATAAAGTTAACTATCAGGGTAGATAATGAAACTAAATAAAACCTTTCTGTTTCAAGATAAAATCATGCCTTGACCAAAAGTCTTGAAGAACTGGTTTCCTGGTCATCCTGGTCGCCTGGTGATCCGTGGTTCGCCTGATTCACTATTTACTGGCAAGATTTCCAATGAGCTGACTGATATTTTTGCAGAGAATTTTGATCTCTGGGTTCCAGAATTTACAGTGAAAATTGTCGAATTGCAGATGGTGACAGCAAGACGTTGGTAATCGTTCACCTGTCACCTGATGCCGCCCACTGCAACGAGAGCGCCAGCAGCATGAGTTTTGCCGAGAAAATCGGACAGGTGCAAACGAAGCTCAGAAGGGAGGCTACCGGTCGGAAAAGTGCCACGGGATTGAGGTATGTGGTCCTTAAGATCTCCGAATAACAATACAAGTAAATAAAAAGTTTGTTCAAGGTGACAAAAATTTTAAAAAGAAACTACAAATTTCCTAGTTTCGGGCTTCCCTTAGACGAGCAAGTTACGAAGGAATACTATATTGTTCTACATTCACTGGTGAATCTAGGTTGAACCTCCGCCTCCTTTTTAACGGGTCCCTGAAATTTTTTTCCTTGATTACCATGAAACGTGCGTCAGTTATGCATAGATTTCAATTTCAATTCATTTCGGTTCGTTACGGCCATGAAAGAAGCTCGTTGAAGGATTCATGGGAATTTCAAAAGCCCTTGAAAAGGGGACTGTATAAGAAGTCTTTTAATGGAGAACATTTGATGGTGAACGAGGGCTTCAAATTCCCGAAAATGATTGGTAGAAAAGCAGAAGGTCTGTAATTTTCAAGTTAAATAAAAGCATCATTTCAATTACTTTGATGTAAAGAACCTGAAAATGAGCTGTTCCGAAGAAACGGGCAAGAGCGGTAGCAGGGACATTACCTTGTTGCACTCGAAAAAAATCCCCGAAGGAAATTGACTATGAATCATGCAACACCTCAATTTAGCTACATATTTATATGTCAATTTAGTGCGGCACGTTGCAATGTTGGAATATTTAAATGTTATGCGAATATCCTGCAATAAGATCATTAAAATGGTGGCCACCTCGTATTTGATATGCATGTCTATATTTATTGAAATACTGCGGGATTCATCTAGCCCTACTGTATCCTACAAAGGGCTTCATCGATTTCTAGTTTCCATAGTCTTGATAAATGTGAAGTAAAATAGATCTTTATGATAGAAGTGCCACTCAACAACTTCAAAAGCCAAAGACCAAATAAGTACCAGCATTTCTGATGATGCTCTCGTTATTTCGAGAGAACTGCTTAACTAAGCAAATGAACAAAATACTAAAAATATTCTGATTACTTTATAAATTATCTACTATACACTTGAGTTGGTCATTGAACAGCGAAGTAAGCTAAGAGACAGCAAAAGTAAGCTATTTTACGAGAACAAGAGCCGCCAAACTAAAGCAGAGAAATAAATAATATTCTTGTAATCGATTTAGGGGCTAATGCTAGCGAATGCCATCTGCACTATTTAGGCTTATAGATCATTTTTATCATCATGACCATTCGTGAAGAGATTGAAAATTCCAGGAAAGGTCCCGGCGATAAGCAGCCGATGTCGCCGCGAAAATGATGTTGTCGTAGAAATTGCCTTCATTCCGTCGATTCACTGCCGTCATTGTGCTACTGATTCTGCACAACATCTCGCTCCAAACGTCCTGCAAAGACTGAGTACCGGTAATGATACACCGAAGACGTGTATGCATTTCCAATCCAATAAATATGTCCGGTCTTTAGCTGTTCTCTTGTTCTGTTTCTCCTCCTATTTCGTAAACTGCTGATTGATAGGGGAGATTAACATTTTCAAACGAACTCTGAAGTTCTGTCGCAACCATAATCGTTGTAAACACCTCTAAGGTCTGTTCCCGATTTATCTCCGTCACCTTTGCCTAAATGGCACGCGTGCTACAGTGGTAAGAGGCGCTGCTGACACCCGCACGGTCGAGCGATCGATCCCGCCTTGGGCTAACCAAGCCTTCCATCCTTCCAGGGACGGGTAAATTAGTGTCAGACTTGTCTGGGAGGGTCAAGACACTGACCTGGTATAGCGACAAGCACTACATGTCATTGTAGAGGTCAAATACGCATTCACCGTTCCTCTACGACTTGAATGGAACACGAATGCGGCGTCGCGTCCTCTGGGGACTGATTAATGCCGGTACCTTTATCGAATTTGCTCTTTTGCATAACTGGTCGCTCGGGTTTTTTAGAATTCTGCCATTCCTTATTAAAGGGAATTTTGACCTTTTTTCGTTTATTTTCTTTCCTATGTGATTATATGCACCTTTGACTATCAATGACTGTTATTCTGGTACTTAGCGACTTCCTTTGCATCATGGAATAGAATTTAGGCGATTAAAAGGTTTTAAGATAAAATAATCAGTGTTGATCAGTCCTTTAAAGTCGCGCCACATTCGTTTTCCATTCAGAATACTGGAGACTTGCCAAGGCCAGCCGCTGTATCAATTCAGTACCTTTACCTACCCGGTTAGGTCTGGTAACAAATTACCTGACCGATTACATACACAGGTTCAGCTAACGGAAGCCTTAGAATCGTTCCATTCTATTTTCCCTTCTCTTTTCTGCTAGCGATTGCAGGAAATAATACAAATATTCATACAGAACATGCACAGTTCTCAGCTGAACAAAACAACGTACAGGCGATTTTAAAAATACATTGGACATCTTCAGAAAAATAGTCTCAAAAAAAGAGACCGCATTGGGTTAGTCTGGCGAGGAAACCTCAACACAAGGTAAACTTTGTGAAATAATCAATAATGTTCGAATGATACAAACAACGACGATTGATTGAAAGTGCCTTTGGCAATCAATATTGGTAAGACACAGAAGAGAAACTGAACCCGATCAGTGCGGAGTATAACACAAGGACAATACGAGAAGGCACGACTTGGGCCGTAACCGTCCACCCGAGGTAATGGGTAGGATCGGTCGGGTATAACTAGACGTTGAGCACTTGGCAATATGGTTGGTTCAAAGCAGTTATTTTATAAGTGAATTCACACCGGAAGCAGCAACAATTTTGGTTTATTTTTTGTTGGGATCGATCAGACGCAACTCGTACAGTCCACACTCGTCCTGGCTGAAGTCGATCGGTTGCAGATTTCGCATCTTCGCCGACACCAACGGATCCCATGACGATGCAGCCCAGGTGGACGCGCGACCTAAGTATAAACGGACATTAAGTTGTTGGTGAGATTTTTAATGTATTCGCCGTCTTTCGTCTATTTCTGAGCGAAAAATCGACCAAAATCAAGGAAAAGTTATAATCATTTCACTCACTTTCAGCCACTATCAGATTGTACGAGCCGTTTTCGTCTTCATTCAATAAATCCAATTTTATTTGGGCTTTACTGAGAGATTCCATAGTATCAAAGTGCGCTTTATTAAATCATCACTCTCTAAATACTTAGCCGAATTACATATCTGCATTTCTTGACCATATCAACCTGCCTTAGTGTTTACCTGATCAGAAAATTTTGATTTTTTTGGTTTAATTTTTTCAATCCAGCAAAATAATTCGGACAAATTCATGGCTCGAATCGCCAACTTTTCTTCTGCAACACATTTGGAGCTGGACGTAGTAGTAGCGTCTTTGACACCATTCCTTAGAAAGTTTTCTTTACAAAGCGCGCGTGAAGCGCAACAAAGTCAAAAGAACGCTTAGATCTCTCACGAAAAGTATAACGACGAAATGAAAGTCAAGAATAGGAAAAATATGTAGTTTTTACGGTCCGGAACATATTGAAAATTCGTAAAAGATATGATATCGAAGAGGGAAGTAAATTCGACCTTTATTAATCAATACGCTCAAATCCGAATAATTTCTTTCGAACACCTGTCGTTAAAAGAAGATCCTTTTTAGACTCACCTCGACCAAAAATCGCGAATACAACTGAAGAGACAGCTATCACAGCCGCTGAGAACATGAACAATCGCGACCATTCCGCAAGTGTGCTGAAATATAAATAGAGAATATAAATGCTGAGAGAAAACCGAGGAAGAGAAGTTCAATGGTTGAGGAGGTGAAGAGATGGGAACATCAGCCATGATGTCCGCACGAAGAAGGCCAACGTCTGACGACAGAAATCTGAGAAAAATTCCAACATTTCGTATCACTCACTTAGTTTTGACGACGAAAAACACCAGCACCGGGGCGACGATGAAAGCAGCACCAAAGCTGGCCGCCAAGAAGGCGGTGATGTGCTGGGTGAAAACTCGTCCGACGAGACATAAACTCCTCAGCACACCACTAACACACAAGCCGAACGGCGCCAGAAGCAGCATCAGAAAGTAGGCCGACCTACGACATGACACTTTTAAAAGACGCTGTAGCACTGAAGTATAAACGCCAAGTTAGTCTAAAGAAACTCACGCCGACTGATTCTGTAGATGGAAGACCAGCGGTAGAGCGATGAAAAGTAACGCTGTGAGACCAGCTCCAATGCTGTTCCATATTCTCACATGAGCTGTAGATGAGCAGCAAGACAGTCGATTGGTCAGCCCGGCGGTCAGCATCACCAGCGGCTGCGAAGATGAGCCATTAGAAATATATATGTGTATATAAATATATTTATATCTCTTCATAAATACATTATATATAATCTCATCTATAGATTAAAAAATAAAAATTATATAAATTTATTCATCCTGATCAGTGATAGCTCAAGTTTTGGTTTCAATAGCATCATGCTAGCAGTTCATTTCTCTTCGTTCTTTTTATTTGTGCATGATAAATGTCAAGTGCACGATAAATGAATGAATGAAATAAATAAATGGATAAATATAAATTATATAACCTCTTCGGTTGCTGCTCGTTGCTTAATAGTTCAACCACGTTTGTCTTTTAACTCGAGCATGATATGATAAGACGGCTTCAAGGTGTATGCATTGCATGGTGCATGATAAATAAATGTTCTTTATAGGTAAATAAATAAATGGATTCAGATATAAAATTGAATGGATATCTCAATCCTTTGAGCAAGGCGCTACACCAACTCAGTGTCTTAACCTTCCCAGACAAGTCTGGTATCAATTTACCCGATGGATGGATGGATCGGTTAGCACGGGCGTGGAACTGATCGCTCGCAGCCGTGCAGGTTTCCATAGCGCCTCTCACCACTATATTTTTCGTTTTCTTTTCGGATAAACTAATCACTTACCATCAAGGCGAAAGGTAGAACAGAGTAGACGCCAAGGTAGTCGACCATGAAGATCTCCTGGCAGGACAGCGCTGACGGCATGTACGTGATGACGACGGCGACGGCGAAGAACAAACCGAACGCGGCGATCCACAACGACCACGCGGCCAACGAGCGCATCAACATCGGACAAGCGCTCTCCTGGGCTCGGTTGTTCTTCAATTCCTAAAGTTCCTGCTATTTATTTCAGTCTATTTGTTAGGATGATCACCAAATTTTATGGTGATGTGCAATTCCGGAGCCGTTGTAACAAAGAGCAACGTCACCAGGGAGATTGCGACTGTTTCGTAGTGCTTTTCTCCCTCTATCGATTGGTTCCTTACTCATTTTGAAAGATGCCTTCATTGTCGGAAAATTTGAAGTTTCTTGAATACGGGCACATGTAGAAATGTCCGATTACTTATGACTCAACCTAATAATTTTAGCAGATTGATCATAGCACGATCGCTCAAGATGTATTCTCACTTTATTGAGTGTTCTAGATGAACAAGTGAATAGAAAAAAGTTCACCCATTAGTTAGACATAGAAAGGACTGGCAGCCATACCTGCACTTTTCCAGCCACGATACGATTCAGCTCCAGTCCGTTCACCCATGGATGATGCTGTGGTCGGTCTCGATGGAAGATCGCAAATCTGAAACATATCTACTAAAATTTGCTTGAATTCCATCTAACTGCTTTCAAGATAAGAACATTCGGCAAAGTGCAATAACAAGGGCGAATAATTCTATTCAATTACATTGATTATATTGAATTTTAAAGCCTGTAACATACATAGAGGGATTAAATAGGGTTTCGAAATTCTACCTTCTGACATGAAGTTATGTGAACACTTTTCCTTCTTGTTTTCTTTCTGTCCAAGTAATTGCTGGATATTTTCTCCTCAGGTAGTCCACTGTTGTCAATAATTTTCGAAAAATTGACTATTCAATTCAGAAAAAGCTCAACAATCGCTGCTCTTAGGTATTGCGAAGAGGTGGCAGGTTTTGATCTTAGATTTATATCATATCTGTCGAAATCACTTACATTATAGACAAGAGAAGAGTGAAGAACGCATGCACGAGGTAGATTCCAACAAGCGGAAACTCATTCGAGAAAACCAGCATCGTCAGCGGCCATGACATGATTGGTGCTACCTGCAAAGGTGCGATTTATGATTTGAGATTCGACGTCTGGAAATATGAAATAGGACATATTTGGTGAAAGAGACAACTGTTCTACAAGAATGACAATTTCCAGGTGGTTCTGCGAATACAGGGAATAGGTATCCACCGGTATACCAATCTTCCCTTTTTCCTTCTTTTCGAGCAACAAGGGCTCCCCTACATTTTTCTACCCGGCTGAAAACATCACTACTTTTCCCAGTCCACAGTAATAGGCTTCGTCTTTCCGGAAACGAATGAAACACATCGAATCGTTCAGAGATGAGTCATCCAGCGATGGCCGCCCGTTGTTATTCTTTTCCGCCCACTATTAGGTTGTCCGGAAAGTTTTTAGACTACTGATACAATGCAATGTCTCGCTAATAAATTTATTATAAAACAATATCATTCAACGATGTATTCACTATTATGATCTATCACATACTGCCACCTTGCTGGTAGAGACCGAATTCCGCTAGCGAAGAACTCCGGAGGTTTAGAGAGCAAGAAGCTTTCGACTCCGTTTTTCACTTCATCCCGGTTATTGAATTTTTTCCCAGCTAAGAAGGACTGCATGGATCTGAAAACATGGTAGTCACTGGGCGCAAGATCAGGCGAATATGGAGGATGTGGCAGAAGTTCAATTCCGAGTTCCTCCAACTTCTTTTTCGTGCTCTTGGCGGTGTGTGGTGAAGCGTTGTCCATGAGAAGAAGAACTCTTCCTCTCTTTGGCCGGCGATTGCGCACAATTTCGATCATCTTTTCCAGCTGAGTACAGAAGATGTCTGCGTCCACCATACAACCAAAAGGAACCAACTCCCAGAAGATCGGACCGTGAATGTCCCACCACAAGGAAAGCATCTCCTTTCGATCATGGTGATCGTGTTTCGGCTGTGGTTCAGGCAGCTCATCGAAGTTAACCCAGTGCTTGCGACGCATGGTGTTATCGTAGACACAATACTTTTCGTCCATGGTGACAATTAAGTCAATCCACCCAAGCGTACGGCGACGGTTGAGAAGAGAAGTGCACACTTCAACACGCTTCTCCTTGTGTGAAGAGGTCAACGCATGGGGAAGGAGTCGAGGCATCTTTGCTACCTTGCCCGATCGCGGAATAGTCTCATACACAGTGGATTTTGGAGTATGTGTAAGAGCTGCGAGACCACGTACAGTGAGGTTAGGCTGCTCGTCACAAGTGGCGAGAATCTGCTGTTTTTTCTCGGTAGGTGGTCGTCCAGTTCGAGGAGCTTCATCGAGCGATTCGTTACCATTCTCAAACGTCCGGTACCAATTGAAGCATGTTGCTCGAGAGGGGGCTTGGTCCTCCATTGTTTCCTGGAGGAACCGATGGGCTTCGCTTGCAGATCGACCGGAGCGGTAGTGGAGAAGCAGAGCAGATCGGTAGAGCACCTTCTTGTTGTCCATCGGAAACGCACCACGGAGAAATGAAAATCGTATGTTTCACTTGCCACTGTGGGATCTTTTATAGAGGTTCTGATACGCAAACATGCAAAGTTACGCTCACCCATGTTCTCATCTGACAAAGATATACGCTTTTGAATCGGACAACTGAAAAAGTCTAAAAACTTTCCGGACAACCTAATATTCACTTCATAATCGGCGAACAGTTTTTCTATATTTTGACTATACTTTGTACTAGACTGCTTACAAAGACGAAAGCGAATGTGGTGGCGACGAACAGCAGCTGTTCGTTCAGACATCCCCAACTGGCCGTCACAGCTCCGACAACGGGAAGAGCCGGTGCGAAGCAGACACCGATGAATAGTCGCAGTGGAAACAGCACCAAAAAACCTGCAAAAGATAGAACGTAAAGGTGAAGAGATTTCGATCAGTCACCTAGGGGGTGCGCCACGCACTCGTGTCCCATTCGGAATCGTAGGAGCATGATGAACGCGTATTCGGCCAACACAATGACTTGCGGGTCCAGCCGTTACCAAGTCAGTGTCTCTACCTTACGAGACAGGTCTGGTACCTATACACCCGATCCCTGAAGGATGGAAGGCTTGGTTAGCCCGGGCGTGGATCGATCGCTTGACCTTTCCAGTGTTAGTAGCGCGCTTACCACGCCCAGTAGACCCGAAAAACCTGTACGCTCCGAAAATTGACTAGTAATCGGCTACTTGAAGGAATTAGAGAGCGTCGCTGAGAAACATACCAATATGAGACACCAGTGGAACGATCGAGGTCAGAATTGCAGATGCTGCCAACGCCACCGAGAGGGTGGCTCGAGTTCCGCTGTACCTCACCAGTAAAATTGACGGAATTAGTCCGATAAGGCAACCTGAAATTGGAATATATCACTTTAACTTATTTCCCCATTTTTGTAATGCAGAGTGCACCATACGGGAATACATCCAGAAAAATTACTATGGTCAAGCACAACACAAAAAACGTAAGGAGACAGTTAAGAGTATAGAGTGTTTTTTACTCTTTTCAACTTCAAGGCGCATAGAGACTTTAGCCTTGCGTCTATCAAAATTTCAAAAAAATCGCTCACCAAAGCCAGGAGCTGCATACAGCAGGGAACGCATGAGCTCAGTCTCCAGTGGCGGTTCGGGCATCAAACTGAAATTTTAAGATATTTTCGAAGTCCTCTTATTCTTCTTACGAAGTAGAATACCAAAACATCTGTAAGCCAGCTCCTTAGGGAACTCACAAGTCACTCTTCTTCTCTTTAATGTCCACAGACGGTGATCGTGACACCTCTCCCTTACTGTCATCTTCGCCACGACCTTCTAATCGATCGATCGCCTTCTGGACTTCTGAAATCCCAGCTTTTTATAACCCAAAAAATTAAAATCACCTTTTATGCACAATAAGAAAGAAAGACTGCCCTTGAAGGTTTCCTAAAGAGCATTTCTTTAAAAACCAGCAGCGGTCAATTAGGTAAGGAAAATTAAAGTTAGTATTATTCGATTGCTTGTTTTTGTTTTTCAATTTTTATATGTTTTTGAATGGCAATTAGATTTTGTTACTATGAAATCAAATCATACTTTTTCGAAAAGAATTTTCATTCTTAAATAAACGGCGTTTTTTTACTTCCAAAGAGTTCTCAAAGAGCATCACACTTAGGTTTGCTTTATAAAGAGAAGTTGAAGGTGTGTAGCTTTGAGTATTACATTTCGAGGTAAAATGAATCAATAAAATGACCCTTCATATCTGCAAAATGGTTATCAGATTGGAGTAGGAGGCTCTCTGCCGTTTTAGTCAAGAAGTGCCATCGTTTGGTAAACAATGGGATTTAGCATGACGCCCTTTGCTTGTTGTTTTTTTGTTTGTTCTTAACCGTCATTATGCCTGCAGTAGGCCTATGTATTTATTTATTTATTTATTTATTCGAAATATATCGGTAACGTAACAAGCACCAAAAGAACAAAAATGGAAAAAAACATCACAGGTTATCCAGGTCATCCGCCTTTTCAGTTGCGCACGTTTCCGTGCATAAATAAATAAATAAATAAATATGGAGAAATGAACGAATAAAAAACCCACCATTCTTGATAACATCCCGAGGATCCGGTGCAGAGGAAGGAGCTACGGTGGTGCTGTTCGGGAAGACCTCAGTGGTCGGTGAATTCGTGAAGAATACGAGCTTTGGTTTTTCAGTTTTCTTGACGAATGGAGTGGTGGTTGGCGGCAACGTCGGTGCTGGCGTAGTTTTTGGCAATATGGGGTAGCCATCTGAGAAAAAACGATCCTTTTCTGTTCTACATATTTCCCTCCATCCTCCTTTCTTTCCCTTTTCCTCACTTTTTTCCATGAGCACCAGGGTTCTGTATTACTTATTATTAGGGTGAGATAGATTTTCGATGGAGCTGATATGGCAATGCCTATCGGGAGAGAAGCAAGGAGCATACATAATCTAGACCACAGACAATACAAGAAATCTCAGAATCTCAGAAGGAATAGCAGTAAAATTCAAAGAATAACATATGAAATTTAGTACAAACGCACCAGTTCTGTCCTCCGTAGATTTAAATGAGGGTTGCTGGAGAGCGTCGTCCGTCGCGTTAGGTGATCGCTTTCTTCGATCCGAAAATGATCATAAATATAACAAGCAACAAAATATTGCTACAAAAGCATCGGCTACTCTTCAGTTTTTCAAGGAAAATGACGGTAGTGCCGATATGCTCGTAATCAAACTTGAAGACTTATCTTAATGGAGACCATGACATTGAATAATTACTCCTATACTCTAACAATATTTCCCTATACTACCCACAGCTCAACGTGTGGTTCACAGTACCGTTGCAGAATGTTGTGGCATTATAGTTTTCGCGAATTCAAAAAATATCAATTCTAACCATATTATTAAGCAAATATTCAGTGATGATACGAAGGTATCAGTCAAACTGATGTCCTTAGATAATTGAACGTCTGCTCAGTAATTTTCTAAGAGAGACTATGCCACTAAGAGTCCATAGAATATTGAGTGGTGTACCCAGCTGCAGTGTAAGCCTTCGAAACATTTGTGGTAGCAGGACACCTAGAGAGGAGAAAGTGGCGGAGGAACCCAAACTTTACAAAAAAGCGAAAGAAAAAAAACAGAAAAACTAGGACATTACACTGGGATTTGAGGGATGGCGCTTGGTACGCCACCGTTGGGGTGGGAAAGGGCCATTCAAAGCAAAAATCATCGACACCAACGAGTTACACTACGCGCGTCCTGGTGGAGTAGCTTAGGCAATTATGATGGAGAACTCAGATTTCATTTCATCTTAATCGAATTTCGACTAATTTTTTAGGAATGTGAAGTTTTGAAGAATTAACTCTTTTATTTTACCTTTTGCTCCATGTTTTCATATTTCTTCTGAATAATGAAGCTGTCTTGAATATAAACGAAATAGAGGTTGGTCGCGTTTATTTATTTATTTATCTTTATGTCAGCACTTAACAAAAACACAGCAGCAGAGTTAGTAATACCTAACGAAACTGACCACGGAAATAGAAATAAAAATGTAACGATCAAGGAAGGGATGATTGCGGGTGCTCACAGGTAATTGTAGTTGGAAGGAGTTAGCTTGGTTATAGTACTGGTCGCGTTGATCAGCCTCTAAGGAAGCGCCACGCATTCGTGCTCCATTCAGAATCGTAGAGGTATGCGTATTTGCCCTATACAATGACTTGCGGAGGCCAGCCGCTATACCGAGCCAGTGTCCTTACCTTCCCAGACAAGTCGGGTACAAAATTTATTCTAAACGAAAGGATGGGAACCTTGATCAACCTGGACAACGATCGATCGCTCGACCGCGAGATAGATCAGTAGCGCCTCTTGGCACTACACTGCGCATTAGAAAATAAACCTACCATGCCAGATTGTGTACTCGTGCAGACTGTCTAGTGATGGTACTGGTCGCAATTCTGGCGCAAGTTCAGGATCCAGGACGGCGGTCAAATTGAAAAGGATGAGATTGGCGAAGAGCATCGACACACAGAACGAGGTCAGCACCAGCACCAGGTGCCGCACGTTGTTCGCCATACAACAGCAGCACAGCGGGCCGCGGCCCATCTGGAATTGCCACCTTCACTTTAGGCAAGTCAAGAGAGAAGAAGAAATCACGAGAAGGAACGACAATAAATGGGTTAAGATATAGGTATTGGCGTTAGGACGCCACGCATTCGTCTTCCATTCACAATCGTAGAGGCTCAGCGAAGTCCGTATCTGGCCTATGCAATTAATTTTGGAACCATCCGCTGTACCAAGTCAGCGCCTCCACCTTCCCAGTCAATTCTGGTAACAATTAACCCGACAGCGGAGGAATGGAAGGCTTGGTTAGCCCAGGCGAGGATCGATCGCTTGACGGGCGGGTGCCAGTAGCGCCTCTTACCACTGAAACCAAGAGCGCTCGCGACAGGACATTCGACATTCTAATAAAAATCGGAATATCTAGTGAAAAAAAAAACTGATTATAACTCATTGGAACTTGAAGAGTCTTCCAGATAAGTAGGCTCCACAAAAGGAGGACTAAAGGTGGTGTAACTACCCTAAACATGAAAAAGAAAAAGCAAAAAGGAACGAAAATAAATACATGTGCAGAACCTTGCAAGAGGTATAGGCAACGATAATGTAGGGTTTCGCAACGGCGACCAGGTCTGTGCTGTAAACCTGTTGTCGTTGTGCAAACATTTATAGGGATACGGCAGGTGCTCTGTGCTAGCAAACGTGTTTGATGAACCTTGTTTATTTTTTATTTATTGTTATTTATTTAGGACGTGACGGAATTTCCATCACGCAGTATAAAGCAACACAATCAAAAAAACAGACACGAACCACTGAAGCAGAAACGCCTAAAGTAAACAAACAGGAAATCATTGAGATTTAGCGTTAGAAAGATCAAGACAAACGTCTCCGAGCAATATGAGACTTAATTGAGGTAAAAATATTGAGAATGCAGTCCTTAGCCAATATTCTAAAAAGAGGGAATGCACGTTGTGAGAAAAAAGATGATCTGGATTTGCATCTACTTACTGAACCAGCTAGCCTGATCCCTGCACTTCTAGGACTGCAATCAACAGTTTGGAAAAACTCGTATACGTTGACATCAAGAACACTGGTCAATATCTTGAACATCATTTTAATATCGTTATTTCCCCTTATTCTTTTAAGGATTGTAACCCTAATTATTTCGATCTGTCCGTACTGCTTGGAATCAAGAAGCAACTGAGCTCGAATCATCTCATTAAGAGCTTGCGACTATTTATTTATTTAAATATATTTACAGCCCCACTGATGCCTACAATTATGTAGACTTTACATCACATTTCAGGAGCAAAACGAAGGAGAAGAAACTGAAAAAAGGTAGGAAAAAGATGTAATCGCCAAAAATGCGGAGCCTAGCAAGACGACTGACGCATTGTAACGACGCAGATGACGCGTTTTCCCTCCACCTCCTCTAACGTCTACTAGTTCCTTCAATAGAACGGCGCTAACCCAGCCCAAACTAGCCCTTTTCTACCGAGTACCTCAAACTCGTTCTTTAAGAAGATGCCCTTTGGTGGACTGGACAGCTTAAGATGAGTGCTGGTTCATCTTCTACTTCTTCTGCAACCTGCAAAACGCGGTAAACGGTAAACCATCGGATAATCGGAATCATCGGAAGCAGCGGAAATAGAGAAGGAAAGAGAATAATGAGAATAAGCATAAAGATGAAGGTATTGACGTCGATCAGTCCCATAACGACGCGCCATGCATTCGCCTTTCATTGAGAATAGTATAGGCATGGTAAATGAGTATTGCGACCATACATGCCTGGCCACCGAAGCGCCAGGGTCTGTACCAACTCGGCTATTCCTTTCATAACATCTTCTCACAATTGAAGGTGAAGGTGGTGGCGTTGATCAGTCCTCTAAGAACGCGCCGTGCATTTATATTCCATTCAGAACCATGCATGGTGAATGCGTTTTTGACCCAAACAATGACTTGCGGGGGCCAGCCACTATACCAAGTCAGTGCCTCTACATTCCCAGACAAGTCTGGCAACAATTTACCCGACCGCGGAGGGAAGGAAGGCTTGGTTAGTCCAGGCGAGGATCGATCACTTGACGAAGCGTTTGTTAGTAGCGCCTCTTACCACTGAAGCAAGAGCGCTCAAAAATAAGAATAGGCAAAAGAAATAACTGGAGGTAAAATATTAATACGTTTCAGTTCAAAACGTAGACAAGTGTTTTGGGTGACCGTCTCAAATAGTGAGGAGAGCTCGAATCCCAACTTAGTTTAGATTTTCTCGATAAGACTACCAGCATCAGAACAATTTTCACTTCTACTACACATAGCATTTCACACACAAGATTTCAGACTGTGTTCAGGGTTTAATATGAAAATATGAGGTAAATCTATCAAAATGTAAAGAATAAAAGGTATGGTGTGAAGAGCGCTGACTAGCTTGGACGTTCTAGCTGCTTCAGCCTACAAGGTGTCGAATTTCGTTGTACGATGGATCGTGTTGTAAACGAACGAGAGTGGCAAGGTTGTAGGCAAGCTACGAGCAACAGGTAGCCACAGATAATCAAAAAGTGTTCCAAATGGATCGAAGGAATGAAAATCACCTGCATGTAGGAAAAAAACCTCAGGCGACCGATCTGCTTTTTATTTCATTTCAAGTCCACCCCATGATCTATAAGCACGTTTAAATACTTTCTGGATCATTCATGATTTGAGCCGTGGAACAGGCCAAGTGCTGTATAGCTGTGGGTTATCCGAAAACGACAAAAAAAACCACCGAAAGCACCGAATAGACTTGAAGATGATGGATCACTAACAACAAGATATTCCAGAAGAAATCAACAAGCCAGCAGTTCGATACATTCGTCCCGCCAACCTGCTAATGAATTCCTTTCATTCTCGATGTCGGTGCGCAGCCTCTCGAATGCACCGACAACAATGGAGAGGCAAACACCTCAGAGGCGTCACGGGCGTTGCAACTCTAATATGGTACAATAGTCTTCAGCATCGGATCCCTGTCGAAGGTGGATGGGCAATCATAAGTTTCACTGGCAAAATAGTGAAAATAAAGGCCCCTTCACACTTTACTGCGTTGCTACCGCAGTAATTATAAAACATAGGGATCGGCAGCGCGCACAGCAGCTGCGTAGTAGCGCAGTATCCGTTTTCGAATTTCTATGCGAAAACCACACATATTGCCAACTATGCACTGTACAGTTTTTTGACCAACGACAGTCCAGTGGACGGCCGGAAAAGCGCGCAACTACCGCGGAAATACGCGCACCCTCCTACTCACTGGTCTTTTTTCGTTTACTGCCACAGTAGAGTCTGAAGGGGCCCTAAATTCTGGCAACAGAAAGGCGCGATATTGGGCACAGAATGAAGTCAACAGACATACAGTACTGGACGTGCGGCAACGATAAAACGGCGCTTCTGTGCGCCGAAAGGTGCCGTTTCTGGGGTCCACACGTGGTGACCCGGACAGAGCCGACCTCATATAATTCGCTCCGCATGCCTAACGAGGGTCCCCGCGTGGTAGCATGGCTGAAGGCGGAGCCGTGCCAAGCAATGAGTCACCAGACGAGGAATCGAAGGGGCAAGGAACCGAAAAGCGAAGGGCCAAAAAAACGCTTGTTAACAAGTTCCACAAATATGGAAAATTTGTAAATGAAAAGATAGGGCGCTCGACCTGCAGCGTTCAAAAACATACCTATTTTTACGAATAAACCAACTTCAGAGAAAATATAGAAAAACGGCGGTTTCTGCGCATGAAAGCGCCGCTGTCGCGCTTTTATCGTTGTGGCACGTCCGGTAGCGTAGTTAAGCTGCAGAATAACAATAGCTATAAGGAAACAAGAAGCGCCACACTTCAAAAACAGCCGTCGCTAAGATTCAATAGAAAGAAGATCTGCCCTTCAATAGTCGTTCCAGCTCAGTGCTTCCTAAAAGACAAATCTCAAATAAGCCGGAAATTTGTAATGAGCCAATTCTAATACGCCACTTTTGCAGCGGAAAGTTTTCCGATTAGAAATGCTTCATTGAACCCCTTCGCGGTACCTTACCCAAGAATATAACGTGCATGAAGAATATTCGTTCCAAATTTTTATATATTGCATTGTAGACAAAATTCTCAACGCTCTATTTTACCTTGCTCGTTCCCTAACTTATCTATTTGATCAAGACAAAGACCAGAGGTGAGTCTCATCGATGTCAGAATATCAATCTGGACATCGGACACAAAAACATCCGTGGACAGGCAAGAAAAATAATGCAGCACTTTAGAAAAGTGGTAGTAAATTTCTAAAACGACACAGAAAAATAACTCAAAACCTTTAGAACTTAATCTAAGTCAACAAAATAGGTCATAATATAATAATTTTGCGTTTTAGCATCACATTGAGCGTCGAATTCTGCGTCCCAACTATTTTCACTATTTTCTGATTTTTAAAAAACTTCTCCGGGTTAGAATCATCATTCTTTGCACAAATCAAAACTTATCACTAAATGGACCGATTCACTTGGAGGAAACATTACTTAGTGATAGCAGATTTCACAGCCGACTTATCCCTTCAGCACAAAAATCATTTTCTAACAATTCCTTGACTTTCTCGTCCAAATCCCATTTCCCACATCCCATGGAATTTTGGTGCTGAGAAAAATTCAGTCTAAACCACTACTGCTCATTGACAGGGGTGTGGTTATGTGAATATATAGTCAATTTTTCAAGCTAGAGAACAATCTAGAAAAACTTCTTCGTAGACTATTAAAAACACTAAAACCATAAAATCTGGGATTTCAGGGTTTTAGTGGTTTTTCAATAAGCCTTAGGAGAGGATGTTGTTCGTGAAAATAGTGGTACTGCATATAAAACGATGCAGCCTACCCTACCATCAAAAAGAGCAGAGAAAATGCGCGAACGATGGTGTACAGGGAAATAGGGGATCGAGAAGGCCTCATCAAAGTGAAAAGAGCGGAGGTGGGAGCACAAAAGGCAAAAAACGAAGGAAACAGGGTGCAATGGGGGTTGGAGGTGTAGCCGAACGAAAGTACTGTGAGAGGTCTTATTTTTTAGTAGATAGTTGCTCGGTTTGATGTTCGAATATGGGCAGTCCGAACATACAAAACAATTTGATCTTTATTCGATCTTTTCGATGGATTAAGCAAACACAACCACCTCTGCCTCTGCTAAGCCACCTCTGCTCAAGGAGAACATCTATCACGAGAGGAGGATCGTCTAATTTAATAGTGGCTAGGGCTAAAAAAAATTGTAGGCTACATTTCTTTACCAACAGAGTGGTACCAGCCTACCTTAATTTCAGCAAAAAACAGTCTATTCCTGTGAGTTTTAAAGCATTTAAGAGACTATTAGACAAATCACTTTAGACAGACGGTGTCCAGTTTTCTTTGCGTTTTTTTTATTCATACATTAGCCATCAGTTCCGTCCCGTTCGTTTTCTCCTACTTTTTCTCATTTCACTTCCTTCCCTCCAGTTGTTTGTTTTTATGAATATTTTTTAAGGTGCTTGAAAGATTTCGTTACAGTTCTTTGTTTCCTTTTGCCGGTTTTTCGTGTTGTGTTTTGTCAATTACACATGGTATGGCCATGTAATAAACAAACAAACAAACACAACGAAAATGCCTCAGGAAAGATTTCTCCTCCGCCGCACCGTCAACCCACATGGCACGAAAACAGAACTTTACTTTTCGAACAGCAAAACAGTCCAACAAAACCTTGAAAACTTACGCCGAACCTGAGACAGTATGACGTAAGGAGCCAGAATGAGGCTCATTGAAGATGGAAAATCCATCATCGTAGGCATGAAATGAACTCATAAAGTCGGCTGACAAACGGCTACAACGAGCCGATGACATGAAGACATCGTCCTCAGAAATTTATAGCCACATACGTCCACGATAGCGCGTAAAAGCCGAGCCGTGCGGTACACATGCACTTATTCCCGCTCTACTCATTTGTAATTTCAGCATAATTACTGACTCTCGACCGAGAATCCCTTCTTTCTCCTAAAGCATCCTTTGTGATGGCTTTCCATCGGGAAGAACCACTCATTTTAGCATCTGAAGTGCATCCCACTACTGACCTAATACCACTGAAGGGCTCTGCGAATTTAATGGCACAAACTGGTTCTGAGCCCTCGGACATCTGCTCCTCATACGCTGAACCTGAGGCTTTGGAATTCATTTTAGAGCGCAGACAATAAACGTCAACGAGACGAAATTGAATCCAAATGCTCGAATCCTTTTTTCTGATTTCTTCTACGGAACATCTGATGAGATTAAGCGAATGCCGCGGTGACATCTGGAGACATTTGAGACCTTTCTGATTTGAAAGCACAATTGATGTTTTGAAATTGATCCACAGAGAATCAGGCGCTTCATGATTAAACATTTGGAAAAATGGGAAACAAACGATAGAAAAATGAGAGCACAGAAAGGGAACGATAGACCCATAAAGGAACTGTTCGTGTGGAATTGGAATACAAAAAAATCCTGGAACTGATCAAAAACAGATTTAGAAAACCATTCCTACGTACTTCCATTTTTCTCCAAAACTTTTCAACTTAGAAGGTAAAGTGGTCGACGTTCATCGGACATGTCACGCATTCGCCTTTCATTCAGAACAGTTGTGGCATGGTAAATGTGTTCTTGCCCTAAACAATGACTTGTAGGGCCCAACCGCTGTATCACTTCAGTGTCTTCACTTTCCAAAGAGGTTTAGTACCAATTAACCCAGTCAACGAGGGATATAAAGGTCAGCTAGCCCGTGCGGATATCCATCGCTGGACCGCGCGGGTGGGAATAGCGCCTCTTACCACTGCACTACGTGCTGAGACTATTATTATTAATCCGAATTCTGGTACCGATAGCAATTTGAAAGGTGAGCGAGGTAAGGTCTAGCTACAACACATAAATTAGAAATGGGCGGGAAATTAATGAGAATCAGCAGATGATTAAAGTGATAATCAGATGTCAGCCCCTTCTTTCTGCGTTAAGGATTGGCATTCCGACCTCCTGTTTTTCGAGCAGGAGGTCGAAATGCAGAAGTTTAAGGGTTTAGCCAATCGTGCATTGCTTACTTATTGGCGTCGTTTGTTGCTATTTACTGTTCTAGTTCTTCTTCGTTTGTTTTTTTCTCTAATATGGGTCTTAAATTTGCGTACATAAATAAAAAATAAAATTAAGTAAATTTAATATCAGCAAGCCCGAATTTAGCGTCGCTCGGAGGTGAAACAATACAGTAACACGGACAGAACAAACGAACGTTGTGATCCGCTTTGCACGAGAGCGGCGCATCTGCTCGTTTACTACGTACGTTAAAAACGATCATATTCACAAGAGTATTCAGCTACATACATACAGGTCTATTAATCTTGCCCGACAGCACTACAAAAACGGTAAAGAACGGCACAAAATATGACTCGGCAGACTCAAGGCATCGAGCAGATCTTACAGTCCCAAGGAAACTAAAGAAAAAAAACCTCAGCGGATTTCGTCCGACTTGAACTCTAGGGCGGTGTTGCTCAGTTATTCCCAGTCTTTGTTGATTTGCACTATTTAGGTGAGGAAAGCGATTGTATGATTTTCGCACTTTTCGAAATTTAAAACTTTTGTTTGAAATTAGCTCTAAATCGCGCTCATTTCCATTGATATGTAGCGGAAGCTAGTCGAACAACAAATATGTATCTGGCACGACGCTGTCTCCCCTCCCCCTGCGAACACAATAACATTCATTATCACAACGGCTATTTTGATGAAAATTTCCGCTTCGTCATTGCGAGCAAAAACACTTAGACAAAAGCGGAAACACTCAAAACTTCAAGTTAAAACGGTGATTTTCATCCATAACTCTTCAAAAGCTCGGCATTCACAGTTCACTTGTGATAGTTTTTCCTCCTTAACATCCCCTGTCATCCATGCCTTATTATCTCGGTTTTTTTCCATAGCAAATAGAATCCGCCCTCGCTGATCTTCTTGCGGTTTCGAACTGTTGCCGAGACGAACAATGCAAGGTCATCTACTAGTAACTATTCGGCCACTCGACCTGTCTATATGAACCGGACGATATCTAGGAGGCCAACCAGCACTAAGGTGAGCAAATCGATGTCAAGGTGGATAAGCAAAAAAGGATGAAAGCGTAGCTGCTTTTGTCAATAGAAGCGCTAAATTGGAATAGAATCATAGAAATGCAGACAAAGAAGAAAATTCCTGGGACTGTATTTAAAACTTGAAACAGAGAACTTGAAAAGATGAGTGTCAGAATAATTTAAACTCTTTTAGGAATTCCAGTAGGAACGAAAACTCAACACTTCTACTAACTGTACACCCCATTTCCAACTCACATAGCACCGACGAATTGGACAAGAATAGATGAACGACACAATAAAATAAAAAACGAGCTCGGTGACAGCGAATAGGTACAAATTCTCTTTTCAGCGGGATAACTGAGAAGAAAATGACCTAGATCTCTATATCTCTTAGCCTATCAAAATGATAATTCCGCTAGGAGAATGCAGAAGGATCAGAGAAGGAAAGCTCGGAGAATAACAAGAAAGGTGTGGCAAGGTGGGGATGGACGACTACTCCAATGCATGGAATAGCGAACGATGGCGGAAAACGAAAGAGACAGGCCGCTGGAATCAATCATCTCTACGATTCTGCCATCTAACCACTCGATTCCAGTTTTCGTTTTTTAAATTTTCTCTACAGCATCGGACGTTCTGATAGGTTTATCACGACTACCACTACACAGCTGCCGTGTAACCTATGTAGCAGATCTTAGATTACAAACGGGCCCACAGGTAGCGCAAAACTGCTCAGCAAAACACTAAATCATATCAAAATAGAGGTGAAAAATGTGATGGAAAAACGTATTGTTAAAAGAGTTGAAGGTATCAGCTTTTGAAACACATTTTAAATTAAAAAGATAATAATGTATCTAGTTTAAAAAACGAAATTAGCAACGATGGACAAAGTTCCTCATTTCAAAATAGCTGCAAGGAAGTTCGCCACAGCGGATTCGTCAAAATGGAGGCGGAGGAAATGAAGAATTACCGATGCGGAAATTGAATGACCATTGCTTCATTTTTTGGCTACGGGATTCGGAGAGGAAATCGCCTGTTAAAAATGGTTTCTGATGACGATTAATCTTTTTTTCAGAAATACGACGTGATATGGGTGCAATAGTTCATGCATGGAAACGGAATAAATTGATAATAGACAAAGGAAGAATAGCGAATTGAGAATCAATAGATGAATAATACGTTTACTTAGCGACTCACTTGGGGCTAATCAAAGCCAACATTTTCATACCAATACCCTAGCGAGTCACCTTCACACCCAAGATGAGAACCAGAATAACCTCTTCATTCATTCGGATTTCCATTAACACCCAGGGCCCCATACGAAAAGGAGATGGGCGAAGGGGGCGGTAGAAACACCGAAAAGAACAGGTTCCAGAAAGAAGCGATGACCTTATGGATGAGCAATGGTCACTCCGAAAACACCTATGATGTAGGTAACACGTAGAAAAGGAAGAAAGAAACCTGCAATTCCCGAAAGAGGTATGGGATGACCTAAGGACAACCAAACCCTCATCGTTTCGAGATTGACCGGATTGACACCAAACTTGCCTGGTGGCCCTAGGAACCATTGTATGGGCCACTTTTTTCAGACTAATCAAAGCCGACCAGATCACATTTCCCTACCCACACCTTAGCGAGTGACATCCACCCTGGGCTAAAACCAGTATAACCTCCTCCTCCAGTCAGATATCCATCCATTAACACCCAGGACCGTAGACGACAAGGATCGGGACGAAGGGTGCGGTGGAAAACAGAAGTAGAACAGGTTCCAGGAAAATGCGATGACCTTAAAGTGATAGGGCAATTATCTGTCACAGCGCAAGCCATTCCAATAGAATGTACGAGTATTCGGCATTCACTGAAGAAACACTACACGGCCGGTTTCGCACAATAAAGACGACTATTGGTGAATAGTGGCGATGCTACCGGTGGTGACGGAGTCTCGGGGAGAAGATTGTTTACGAGGGCTTTGCGGAGGAAAACAGCTCCGGCCACGGTGATGAGACGCTTCTCTGAACGAGTTGGACGAGAGGCGTCGGAGGTGATCGAATGAGTAACAGACCGCTGGCGGTTACCCAACGGGCACTGGAAGAACACCGACGGATCACACAGATCTCAGCTGACACATGAAAGTGGGTCGGACGGGTGGACGGGGTGCAAAGCCTGTGAGAGCAAAGAACATCGGTTGAACTACCCAACTTTGTTACCACGGACCCTAGCAAGCTCACGCCAGACACAATGGGAAAAGTCTATGTCAGATTTGTGAGTTGTGGATTGGTCAGCTACCCAAGTAATCTTTCTTGATGAATATGAAAAGAAACTCATCCAAAATGAAGTCTCTGTTCTTTAGCGTCGAAAAAGTAGAGCGATAGAATAAGGAATATTCTCGGTAAGTGGGCCTTCGTACAACTACTCACTCAGTAAGGCTGATTAGGTCAAAATCACCGATTTAGCTCAAATTTTGCCTACTGGGTTTATTCGGAACGCTGATTACGAATCTGACATTTGTTTTTGAATTTGGGTCGATTCTGGTGGTATCTCTGGTGTTTGCGATCTAGAAGCCCATTTGCCACTGGTTAATGTTCAAGATTTTCTGCCCTTCTCGGGATATCCACTTGCCCATAGCAAACACAACCTATACCGTTGTAATCGCCATTCGATGTTCTACAAAACAGTTGTTACTAGCACGCTGAGCAACTATCTAGCTATTCGCATTGATTCACCAAAGTTTGTTGAAAACTTTTTTTTGTCTGAAAGTTTGTTCTGAACAGCATTTCTGTTTAACTAACACATTTTTTTATTCAGTAGCACATCCATGTTTTAGGATGTAGCAATAAATAAATAAATAAACAAATAGTCCTCCTTGTTTCATAACGCCATCGGCAAACCCTGAAAAACCGCAGAAAATATAGAAACCCGCCTTTTCTTTCCCTTTCCCAAGTAATTTCCATCAAAAAGGAAAAAAGTGAGACTTGGTTGAACTTGAGACTTCAATATACGGTACCCTTTTTTAGCAATGAAAATAGAAAAATAACAGCTGGAAGCTTTTAGAATGTCCTTTTTCCCTAACCAGGTTAAAAGGCAACCTTGTCTGGTTGCCTCCTATTTGTTTTACTTGTACAGTGCACAATCATAAATTCCAGCCTTTTGCTGGGCCAGACCAACATTTCCCAAAAAATCGGGATAAGTCAGAAAAGCACATTTCACCTGAACTACTGGTGAGGTAGTTTAAATCCAACTTGATATTCCGCCTAAGTCGAGGTATATATTTTTATGGTGTGGAATATTTTTATTTTTGAATACTTACTCCATGATGGCCATTTAGAGCGACGGGACTTGCTTTTTTCTTCCTGGCACGTGGCCGATAAACGTAGCAAATAAATGAATAACTAAATCGATCGATCTTTTCCGATCAAAATCTCAGCTCTTACCGGCGATCAACGGGCGACTGAAAGGAACATGCGAAGAAACAAAAGAAACGTCAAATATAAAGGTCACGTCGATTTGTCATCGTTTGAAAAGATCCGCTGTTGAGATCTGCCGAGATCTGTTGCGAAAGGGTCGCGTAAAGTTGTCGATTTCAATGAAAAAAAAACAGAGTTATCCGTTGTGGAAAATAATGACTATCACATAAATGGCAACGAGCCTTGAAGATTTCAAATGAATTTTTTGAACCAAATCAAGAGGTCTTGGGTATTTCACTGTGTGGTTTCCGTAAGCTATTGTCACATTCGCTATGCATTTCAAATTATTAAGTCGTGTGGCTGAAAAAGGGGTAGCTAACGTATTTTTTTTTACTTTCAGTAATGGTATCTTGAATCTTAAGTGTAGTCTCGCCCGTCTTGAATAACTAAATAAGTAAATAAATAAATAAATAAATTAATTAATTAATTAATAAACAATACAAGTGGATTTTGCTGCCTTTAGCCGTGAACGAAGATCAGTATCAGCAGTACTACTACATATATAACGATTCCAACAATTCCATGGAAATTGGAACAATCCTAGTCCGGGAACTAATTGCTGTCGAACAAAGCCTTTAATTTCGTTGTTTTTAGGCGATTCGCCAAAGTTGTAATTTTGGCATCGATCCGTGAAAAACCTTCCCTGTCACCTCTAAGAATAAGAAAGGTAAATACATCTCCGAGAAAAGCAACAGCCAATGATTCCCACAAGAACTAAGAAAAGTTTCTTAAAAAGTAGCTATACAATTCGATTTTTCGAAGAAATGGAAGGACTTGTAAGTTCGCCCAGGACTTTCGGTGGCCGTATTCGAAAAAGAGCTGAGAATTGAAAAAAAAGAATGAGAAACACTTGGAAAGTTGAATGAAATGAAGAAGAGTGAAGAATACATGATGGCTCTTAAGCTACTTTTAATTTCTAATGAAAGCAAGTCTTACAAGAACGGTCGTCTATATTAGAGCCCACCCCCATCACACCTTCTCATTTTCTAGAGATCAAGAGATTGTGATATTTATTTTCTTTGAAATTTCATAGCTCCTTAGCGGCTTGAGTGGACTTGGCCTAAATAAGTTTACTTAGCACGAGCTAAAAATCCGACTGTTCAAAAGCCACATTAAAAGTTTTGTAGGCCACAAACGACAGATGAAAAAACTCAAGAATGCGAGCGGCAAAAAAGCTGTTAATCGTTGAAAGCTTGAGGAAACAAGAAGTATGAAAAAGGAAGAGAAGCTAAGAAGTTTCACTGACGATATGTGGAGCACCACTATCGGAATAGTAGGTTTGTGGTTCCGGTTCGAGTCTGGCTCAGGTAGGAGGCAATATGAATTCATTACAAAAACCTTTTTCAATAATTATTTATGAGTGACTGGAGGTCCGAATAAATAAAAAACAAATGAGGTATTTTTCATTTCGAATCAGTTCCAAATGTCCTACCAACAATCCGATTCTTTTTTGGTTTCGTATTCGTTAGACTTCCCATAGTTGTTTGTCTTCCTAAACACTTCAACTTTCGGCGTGCATATGTACGGAGTAATAAGTAAATAAATAAATGACCAAATAACGAAAAACATTTCCACTAAACCCAGAAGGGCTGATCAACTAGCCCTACTGGATTTAGTAAAAATGTCTCGAGAAAGTCAACGGTATCTTTCAATTGAGAGAAAAACCAAAAATTATCAACTAATAGTCAATTGCTTGAGAACGGACGGCTTGTAAGTGCTCCATTTAAGTAGAAATGCGAGAGAGACACACTTTAAAAATTCGAATTTTAGTTTTACCCAGTCTAATTAAGAAGAAACCGATCTGCTGGGAAGAAGAGGTCGAGCCCTTCGCGGGCCTCACTAATCCCTTGAGAGCAGGCTGTGGCTGTAAACCCTTGGACGGTTCAACAAAGCAGCGAACTTCCACCGACCAAACATTCGGGGTGTTTTTCGTCGTCGACGACTTCGCCATGGACTAATACGGGAGAGGATTTAGTAGTTGGCGGCGGTCGGTGAACAGGTTGATCGGCAAAGGTGCTGATCGGCACGACAGAACGCCAATCAATCGCAACGCATCAGATAGGCACCGACCGGGGGGCGATCGGTCCTCGGACGTACTACCCAACCGACTACTACTGCAGCCAATCCGAAAAGCTTTTCCGGCAATACATCAGCAGCAGCCGACGCCACACACCCACTCGCTCTCACTCATAGGAACTGTTTACTTAGCCAACTACTCGATCGATTGCCATGAGACAATAGAAGAAACGAGGCGATAAGGATGCGGATAGGTATGAATGGGTATGGGTGACTGGTCGTCGGGCTGTGGCACATAGAACGAAAAAACGACAATTCACCGCAGAGAAGGATCAGGCAATTGGCAAGCGAACTTTGGAAATTTTATGGAAATTTTTTCCGCTGAAAAGAGCAGGATATGCGAAAAGGTTCAATTCAACCACGGAAATAGCTTTTCTGATTAATTCAATGGCAGAAAGTGGTGTGGAAAATCGAGTAGACGGGGAGAATTTCGCGGGAAACAAACGAGGAAGGCCGGCCGCCGTCGCAAATGCGAGAGGTCGGTCGACGAGCGCAGACGCCCCAGTGCCGCCGCCCGACACGCAGAGGACATCACCACACCCGACGACGACGACGACGGCCTGCCGTCACTTCCGGACCTCGTCCCCGCCCGGGAAACCCCGACCCCGACCGTGAAAGCACTTTCGAGGATTGATGTTCTACTTCTATTAACCCGCTTTTACAGCGTAGAAGGTGACCGAAGAACGCTTCGCTCTTTCTTTTTTTGAACACAGGATTAGTAGGGCCAAGGGAGCTTCAATGGACTATCAAATACAGTTAAGAAAGACAAAAAAGGCGAACAACATTTCCCAGTTGTTTAGAAACTTTTTTGTGGGCTACTCCTCACGAGGGAGGTGCTCAGCATGCCCCAAATATTCACAACGAGACCTACATTGTTTTGTAGAGTATCAAATGACGATTGCAACGGTATCGCTTTAGCACGAACCCTAGCAAGTGCGAGTCAGACACAATGGGAAAAGCCGATGTTAGGTTTGTTAACTGTGGATTTGTCAGCAGCCCAAATGATCTTTCCTGATGAATAGTAAAAGAAACTCATCCAAAATGGAGTCTATATGTTCTTTAGAGTCCAAAAGTGGAACAATAGGAATAAAGAAACCTTCGGCAAGTATACCTTCATACCACTACTCACTTGACAGTAGTAAGGCTGGTTGGGTCAAAATCATCGATTTAGCCCAAACTTTGTATGCGGTGGTTATTCGGGGCGTTGGTCACGAATCTGACATTTGTTCCTGAACTTGGGGCCGATTTGGGTTGATTACGGTAGATATGGGTCACATACATAAGTGCTAGTAGATTTTCTCCTTTGTGCGTACTTTGTTGGCCATACTGATCCCAAACGCGATTCTATCCCGCAACTGCAAACAAAATTGCAAAATGAGCCTAATTTCGTATCTAGCGTATGAAGACAAAAGAAAAGACCAGCAAAAACACCGATCGTCGACCATCAGATTGAGAGTCCTACATGCTACCGACTGAGCCAACATGATACTATGCTCAGCGGTTGCGATCTAGAAGCCACTTCGCCACTGGTGAGTGGTCAAGATTTTTCGCCTTTTTTGGGCCATCCATCTGCATTTAGAAAAAAACAAACGGCACCAGAATTCGATGTTGTAATGGTTATGCTAGGTACCATCGCGAAAATCGCATCTCAGGCGGGAATCGAACACGCGTCTCAACCTTTCCGGGGCTGGTTGAGACGCGGGTTCGATTCCCGCCTGAGATGCGACTTTTGCGATGGTACATAGCACCACCATTACAACATCATATTCTGGTATACATAATAGTAAACCGCAAAAAGCGGTAATAAAACTGGAATTTCACAAACGATACCGTTGTAATCGTCACTTGATTCTCCACAACACAATTTGGCTCTCGTTGTGAATCTTTGGGCACGCTGAGCAACCTCCCTTCTAAGTACACTAGATTTTGCTTCACTGGTATAGCGGTCCGACATCTAGGTGCCTTTGATAGGCCTGAGACTCGGGTTCGAATCCCGCCCGAGCCATGAGTTTTGCGATAATTCTAGCACCGATCATTATAACGAACCACAATGTCCGATGACATGGTCTTGGGAAAATCGCGACTTACATAGGTGGGATTCAATTTCCGTCTCAGTCCTATCCAAGGATTGTGATGCGAAATAGAAAATAAACTAATTGGTACACCGCCGAGCTGCAGCTCCATGCACCCGTTGCCAGTTACATAGGCCTGCCACCTTCGCCAATAACTATAGATATATTCGGTTGTCGATAAGGTTTCGAGCCACACAGCTTGGCTGCTCATCAAAATTTTTAAACGGGTTCCGGGATCTCACTCCCATAACCCTTATGTAGCATGATTTATGGGCTACGCATAGCACATTTGTCGCGGTTCAGCACCACAGGTATTGCGGAGAAAATCGATATTGATTTCAGGTACCTTGAAGTGCTTTTTCTTCACGAGCTCATAAAATAACGCCAAATAACGCATTGAAGAAAGCTCAGTCAATGGCATATGCATTATAATAGGTCCTTCAATTGTCTTTCCTATTGCAGCAAAAGTTTGGTTTCAAAATGTCAAAAATTTCAAAATCCTTAACTCCACCCAAAATTGGAGATGATCGGTGTGCAGCTGAACTGCAAATGAGGGATTCGCTAGAAGCTGCTACCTACAGGCGCTTCTGTAACAAATGATGTCTGAAGTAGTCTTTTTGATGGCGACAGAGCAGCCGTTCGTGGAAAATATAGGAAAATCATCTCCAGTCACAATGACGCGCTTTCACCTGCTGAGAAAGGAATATGGAAAAATTTTCAAAAACTCCGATGGCGCATTCTGACCTATCCAAGACATTCGTCGAACCTTGCCCCAACAAAATAACATTTGCTCCATTCGTTCTTCATTCAGTTACTAGAAACCAGCTCGACGAGTGAGAGCACTTCAACACGTGCCTTGAAGAATTCTCCTCATCAAAACTTTGGAAATTCTGCAGAAGGAGAGCTAGAAATTCACCTGTTAAATAGCAAGATGTTGGCGATGGTGACGATGCATAAATATGTCGGATGTCGAGGAAAACAAGGGAGAGAATTAAATTTGAAAAATTTTCCACAAGTGGTCTAAAACTTTATCGACAACCTGACAGAATATAGAAAATATCAGTTCCGTCGGGATACGCCACGTATTCATCTTCAATTACGATCTTACAGGCCTTAGAGACGTGGTAGATGCGTATTTGGTCAACAAGGAAAATTTGTTGCCAGGGCTAGCCGCAATACCAAGGTAGTGTCTTCACCTTCCCAGGCAAGTCTGATACCAGTTTACTCGACCCCGTACGGATGGAAGGCTTGGTTAGCTTGGGTGGGGATTGATCGCGCGACTGTGCGAGTGACTGTAGCGCCTTTCTCCACTGTACCACGCGCGCCTGAGAACATCAAGAGTAAAAAGTTAGGAATTCAAACGGAGATAAGATATAAGCCGGAAAAGATTTCGTCAAAATGATTTTTGAAGTGAGTGCGTCTGCAGAGCGCCCATTCGTGTTGGATCGTGTCCGATCGTGTCACATTTTGAAAGCAGGTAAAGACGGGACGATAGTTAACCCTCTCCACATCAATGCCGCGTCCTCTGCGTCTCTATCCTCGTACTATGCTGCATCGTTGAAAAGAAGATTGATCACATTGATCACATTGATACCTACACATACCTGTTCATGGTGTGCTAGTATAATACTGTTCACCAGTTCACTAGCGAAATCAAAATTCCACAGTATTAAAAGCGGCAAAAATTAAATATTACTAGTAAAGAAGACTAGCACGTTCGAAAAACGACTCCAAATAGTCCACGTCTAGCATAACACGACCATACATACATATGCAGTAGCGTCAGAGCCTGGAATGTCGAAGTTATACTTGGGACACTACTCGCCCAAACATTATTTCATCTTACAACAGACAATTCTAGAGCCTAGGAGAACGGGGAGGCAGTGCGTAGAGAAGACACTAGACACGTACCCTAATGGTGGTTGCCGAGACAGACCACCAGTCACCCTATGCCGTGGAAGTACGCGGGTATATGAACCCGAACCCTAGGGACCACCCGCCTTGGGGCTCAGTGGCCGCGATCAGCCAGGTCAAACCCGCATAGGTCCGCGAACGGAGCCAACTCTTGGGTGGCCTCTACGTACTCCCCCTTGCGGTTAATCTTAGGAGCCCTGGCCGCAATCCAAAACGCCTCCAACGTACGGCGCGCCGCGATATCGAGTTCACGTGGAGCGACTCTGAATAGTCCACGCCTAGCATACCACGACTATACATATGTATATAGGTATCATTGGGATTAAATTGTGATTGATCGTCTTCCCCTTTTTTGGGAATAGAATAATATTAATCCTTGAAATGGTATTCGTTACATTTTACTGCTGTACTGCGTTTTTCACGCTAATCCATACAGAGCTGGCTTTTTGGTAGATCACCCTTGTAACGATCCAACGGAATGCTAACCATCTCAATCTGTTTTTTATCAGCATGCTCTAAAAGATTACCAACCAGTTTTTGAGCTTGTCTGAGCTTAAGCAGTTGCTTTACCGCCTTTATTCTTCTGAACAAAATCTGTGTCGTTAGAGCTCGTTGTACCTCTTCAATCTTTCTCAATCAACGCATTCTTAAGGGCTATGTTGAAATGGTTTCTGGGCGTTACGGAGTGTACAGAATCCGCAGAATGACGATTTTTTAAATTAAAAAAGGGGCCATGTTAAGTTCCATCGTTCCATGACCTAAATTGCGCGCTCGTCCGGTGTTTTTTCTGGAAACACCCATTACAAGAAAGCAGAAGCACTTCAAGCCCGAGAGACGAAATTCGTCTTTAGTGATATCCAAGGACTTCAGGTTAATTTGAAGTATTCCTAGAGGTTCCGTTTAACCTACGGTTTTCTGGGTTGACTCGGAGGTATTCTCCACAACCACTTTAGAAGAGTTACAGCACAAAGTTTACATAATTTCCAAAATTTTCCAGTACAACCAGAGCGGTTAAGATTTGATATTTCCGTCCACAAAGTTTCTTTACCAAACTTTGTGAGAAAATTTCCCGGTTTCTACCCGCTCTAATATGTGTCTCCCTCAGTTCAGTTTCCTTCCAGGCTCAAGCTTGAGTTTCGAGAATCGAAACTGGGGGGTCGTATTTGCATGGGAAGAGGGGACGGGGTCGTATAAAAAAGTCGTTTTTTTATGGTTGAGATGAGGGTAAAGCGCTATTTTCAGCGAATACAGCGTTATGAGCGGAAAAAAATTGTATGTAATTTGAAAATTCATTGATTGCTCTCCCTCATCCAAGGAAATACAAAATGTAATAAAATAAACCTGTTGATTATGTGAGATCATGTACGCCAATGTCGATGAGGAAAGATGAGTGGAGTTTTTAAACAAGGACAAGAGAAGAAGGCGTGTGGACTATAAGGAGAAGAAGAGGCGTCATGTGATCTTGAAAATGTATGCAGTAAAATAATTTATTGTTGCCTGGTACGATTTTGCAATAGCCACAGTCGTGAAAAGAGCGATAGTAGCTTGATACTTCCCACATTAGGGTAACTGCAACTTATAGTTTTCACTACCGAAAGAACGCATCTAATCGGAGCGAAACTTCACACAAGGAATATTCCTATCCAGCCCAAACTTTGGTGTAAAATTCAGTATCCAATGAAACTTCCTTCCTGGTGAACAAGGTAGTTTCGATTTAGTTTCGATTTCTGGCAGAAATCGAAACAAAATCGAAACTACCCTGTTCACCAGGAAGGAAGTGATTTCTGAAAGCGACTCTACTATGGAAGGAAGCTGGAATCCTCTTCTTTCCAACGCTGTGTTTAGATTTCCAAAATCCCTTGAACTTTTGAAATTATAATCACTTAACTAACACCACTGCCTTCCCTGCAGTAGCGCGTCGCGTCGCGAAGGATTTCGCCGCGCCGCCTCTGCCAGAAATCGAAACTAAATCGAAACTACCTTGTTCACCAGGAAGGAAGTTTCATTGGATACTGAATTTTACACCAAAGTTTGGGCTGGATAGGAATATTCCTTGTGTGAAGTTTCGCTCCGATTAGATGCGTTCTTTCGGTAGTGAAAACTATAAGTTGCAGTTACCCTAATGTGGGAAGTATCAAGCTACTATCGCTCTTTTCACGACTGTGGCTATTGCAAAATCGTACCAGGCAACAATGAATTCTTTTACTGCATACATTTTCAAGATCACATGCCGCCTTTTCTTCTTCTTGTAGTTCACATGCCGTCCTCTCTTGTCTTTGTTTCAAAACTCCACTCATCTTTCTTCATCGACATTGTCGTACCTGAACTCAAATAATCAACAGGTTTATTTCATTACATTTTTGTATCACCCTGGATGAAGGAGAGCAATTAATGAATTTTCAAATTTCATACAATTTTTTTCCAGTCATAACGCTGTAATCGCAGTTTTTGAGATAAAGGAGGGGTCGTACGAAAACCTCTTCTGCTGAGGGGGGTCGTAAATTTTCGGCAGAAATCGAAACTCACGCTTGAGCCTGCTTCCTTCTCTTTGCTGCCCATGCCCTAAAAAATCCGCGAAAAAATTTCCGTGATAAAGGTTATGTCTTTTGTTTTTGACAGAAAACAGGAAATTTCGGGAACATCGTCAAAAATTCTTCAGTCGGGACTATTTTTAGTTTCCCACACAACGTTTCCAACCATGACTCACCAGGTCTGAAGCATGAAACAGAACAGCGGAAACGGAGCCATAACTCATCCATACAAGCTAGGAATTCCGAGCACAAATGGAACGTGTTCATCACAACGAATGATGATTGCTTGACAAAAGAACTGTTTTGAGTTAGGACTCTATTTTATACTTTTTTATATTTTCTTGAGACGTCGACATTTCATTCCACGTAAAAACAAACGCGTTGGCCAGTTGAAGAAGACAACTCAAAACAAAACAAAACACGCTTCTCCTGAGCAAGAGAGGTAAGTACAACGAAATGGTAATAAGGGAAAAACAACAAAAAAAGCAGAAACAGCAAATTCAACGGTAGGATGAAAAGATAATGAACTAGAAGGGAACTATAAGTTCGATGTAAGAGATTGTTGCCGTCGGTGGTCAAGAAACTTTCTAAAACGATCCGTAGACATTTTTAGAACCCCTTCCTTGATGAAGGGAAGAAACAACCGCAATGATCTGTGGGAGAAGAAGTTTTTTCGCCACCGAGTCAGGGAGTCATATACCGCCTTGCCTGGTCCTAGTTTCATCAGGTGTAAAATGGAAGAAGTCGGCGAGATCAACCTTAGCAATACTTTTGAGAATCTTAGATCCCATAATGTTTGGTTAATTTGGTTTGGAATAACACCTTATCTGAGTTTGCGATTCGAGGTAAAGGATGAAAAAAGAAAGAGGAGGCGATGGAAAAACGAAAAAAGGGAGATTTCGAGTCATCTGTATAAGTTCTTTGTGCTCCTTGTAGATTATGTAGTAGCATCAGCTTTAGAAGTGCTATGTGAGCCTTTTTCAAATATCTGTCCCAGTTTTAGACGGAGCAGCTGCAATTTGGAAGCGGGGGCTCTATGGATTTGTCAGAGTCCTCCTGATTTCCTCTATAAATAGTATGGAGAACATAGGGCCAGTTGGAACTCGTGCCAGGTAGACTATTGGGCTCGATGTCGTTTTTCAGAATGTTTGAGCTTATCCAAGCGGATAATAGGACTACTACTCAGTCTTAGAACTTCAGTTGGTCGGCATTTCACGAAATCTACCGCACCAGTCCTTATACTACTCATTCCAGATACGCATATTTTTCTGTTTTTTTTTTCGATTTTTTTCATGTGTAGTAAATCACCTACTGTAATCTTACCTGAAAACCTGTTCCCATTTATTACCAAAATAATTTTAAGACGTTCGAGGAAGGTCACGATCAACATGACAGAATATGTCAGTCGTAACACTATAATATTGTTTGAAAATCGTTGAGTGCCGTAGAAGGTCCACCCTTCAATTATTAATGGATTTTGTAGTCCTGTAGGCATTTCCTGACGAGCACTTTCGTTCGGTCAATTATTAACATCTTGTGACAGATGAATCATGCTCTATCGAAACATCACCTTGGATTGATTTATTGTCCAGCGATTCGTGAGATATAGTCGTGTGAAAATGCATATAAAAACGCGTTCGAAATTTTTCAAAAATATCCAGATTTTCCAGCAAAGGCACAGATCAATGTATTTTTGAGTAAAGTTACTAATGCTACCAGCTGGACTGGAATCCTTCTTGGTTTCGACTGTTTATATTCAAAGACGTAAGGTGACATGTCATTTTGATCGGTACTGCGTGGATAGCTTCAAGGAGAGCTTCATGTGTACACACTTTTATATCAACAATAACCACAAGTTTTTCTACACTGCTGTTTCATCAAGTTGACATAGGCCGAGTTGAAGCAGAAGTCGTTCATCTTTGGGCAGTCGCTCACTCCTGTTGACGGATTCACCAGGTCAAAGCACGATCCCGACGAGCCTGAATGCAATCCTATTGACTTTTATGAGAAACTATGAGCTGGACGAAGTAGAAAAATGAGTCGGATCTACGGAATATAAATTTCAAACGATGCGTACGTTGATCTACCGCTTCCAATGGTTTAGAGAATTATTCCAAAGTTTTTTCCAAAGTTTTCTTACGGAAAACACCAACGCAACCAATAGGCCGTGCTTACCTCCCGGGGTTGTGGTATCGGTACACATTCCGCATGTGTATGGGCACTGTTCAAAAATCAACGGTTGGTAGGCACTGTTGGTACAGTAGCTTTTCATACGAGGACAGTCGGATGTGCCAGTTCTGGGATTTATCTAAAATTGAACAAATGAGTAACAATTCTCAATCTAATTGGAAAGATTATGCGCTACCTTATTATTTAAGAGTCCTGCATAGTCTTTCTGGATTGTTCGTTGTGTTTTGAGTTCAGGTTTTTTTCAGCTGTTGTCTTTCTTTTTACTCTCTACTATTTTTGCTCTAGGTATGTCATTGGACGTTTTGAATAAATGAATAAATAAATTCAGTGGCCGCGTGGTGCAGTTGTAAGAGGCGCTACTGACACCCACACGGGGAAGCGAACGACTCCTTCGTGCTATCCAAGCCTTCCATACCTTAGGGGTGAGGTAAATTGGTACCAGGCTTGTCTGGGAATGTAGAATCACTGACATGGTATAGCGGTTGGCTCCCGCAAGGCATTGTTAAAGCTAAATACGCATTCAGTATACGCATTCATACCTCTAAGATTCTGAGTGGAAGACGAATGCGTGGCGTGTCCTTAGGGAACTGATCAACGCCAACACCATAACCTTACCTATACCTTACCTTTACAGTTACCGCTATATTTTCCTTTTTCTTTGCCCTTGCCTTTTCTTTTACCTTTACGGTAGCCAACCGCCGTACAAGCGCTGATAAGAGCTGGCTGATACTTCGTTCTGTCCTTCGCTATAACTCCTTTCAAACCTGATAATTTTACCTATAACTTATATGGTCGGAATTAGAATAATATGACTTAAGTTCTGGCTGTTCGTCAATGCCGTAAATCGGTGAAGTCAACTCGAGCGACTCACCTTATCAACGCATCCAGAACTCGGAGTCGTGCTGCTGACGATCACAGCAGCACTGGTGCTGCTCACCAGGGTAAGGGCGGATATACAGGCGAGAAGCTGCATAACGAAGGTAGCTCTGTGCTGAATATTCGTGCACTTCCGTTACATTTATACTATTGGATCTGTAGCCACCTGAACAAGCAGATCATTTGGAGGTGAAAATAGGATAAAGAACCTGGAGCTGTTCAAACAGCGTGCGCCGTAGCCTTGGAGTTGCCATCGGAGGTCACATATAGATAATGACGTTTGCTAAAGCACCGGAAGTCAAACATCGCCGGTCGCCTGAATTTTAGACTAGTATGTGGGAGAATCCCTTCTTGTGCAGCTATTAACCATAACAATTATTCTTGATGGCAGAATATCAGCTGTGATGCGAAGCACTACGGGTACAGAATTGTTCTAATTTTAATTCCCTAAAACCACTCGAATAAGTGGCCAACTGAAACCAATGAAAGCACTTTGTCACCCCAGGGTCAACAATACTAGCTAGCAAGTGTGTTGGAGAATGCAGGGTAAGAGGATCACCATTAACTGAAATACGGATCAGCATCATCCTTCAGAGGTTTAGGGCGGATGCGATACTTATAAAATTGGTTCTGGGTTCAGATTCACGAATGGAATACTCGAAATATCCTAATGAATTTAGGATTCGCAGGGCCAGAATGAAGCGCATACTCTGATTCATCAAAGAGATTGGGATTTCGGTGTTTATTCGGACTCTACACGCCGGGACTGCTTCGAGTTCTCGGAACCCTCGAAGTGCTAAGGCGCTTCCTCTGTCTTCCTATAATTCCAGAAAGAACCTTTGCTTAATCCGGCTGGTGAGACTGGCGGGTCACTCAAGATACAAAAAAGTAAGTTTATAACTTTTGAAACTAGTCACGTTGTTTCATAATAATATGGCTTGATCGCTTCCCCTCTGATTTAACCGAATCGGTGTACAATATTGACCCTTCAGCTTACGGTTTTTATGTTATTTTTGCGTTGTGTTCCTTTTCATGCTCCGTTGTTTCTAGCACCGAACGCCGTTTCAAGATACCGGCTGTAGGGAATTCGTTGCCAGGAATGAAAGATTCACTATCACGTCTTCTCAGGTGAACTAGTGCCGTCGTAGGTAGATAGCGGCTTGTACCTGAAAATCCTACAAGGTTTCAGTAGAGGCCCTGGTAGGTCCATATGCAGCCCAATTTGTTATCGTTTTCGGTCTTATTACATTTATATCAGTTGAAGAGGTTCACCATATATTCATGAACATATTCGCACGCTACCGGCGAATTGCCTTCACTGACGAGTCTCTCTTCACTACTGAGCAATTTGTAAACCATCGAAATGACAGAATTCTTGCCGCAGACATGGAAGAAGCCAATCAGCATGGAAGAATAGCTCAAAAAACAGTAATTTCCAAATCTCTCATGATCTTTGCAGGGATTACGGCAGATGGGAAAACTTCACTGGTTTTCGTAGAAAGCGGAGTCAAACTCAATAGTCAGAGTTACTTGGAGAACATGAAGAAGGAAGTTCTTCCATGGGCACGGTTACACTTCTAGAATCACGATTGGACTTTTCAGCAGGATTCTGCCCCAGCTTACAAAGCTAAAGCGGTACAGCAGTGGTGCGCGAGCAATTTCCCGGATTTCATATCTGCCTTGCAGTGGCCTTCGCACAGCCCAGACCTCAATCCTATGGACTATGCAAGGTGGTCTATCTTGAAGAGCAAGGCCTGCGCTACTTACCATAAGAATATTGCGTCGCTTCGACAAGCCCTGGAGAAAGCCTGGGAGGAAATCGACGAAGAGGTTCTGCGTGCCGCTGTGGAAGCATTCCCGGAAAGACTGAAGGCGTGTATTCGTGCAAAAGGAGGAATTTCGAAATCTAATTGTTTTTTATAACTTGTCTGCAGTAATAAATGTTAATGATTTCGTCCCATTTGCTTGAAAGCAATTGTTTTTGCAATCAAATATTTGTGTGCAAGACATTTTGTGGCACCATGTGCATATTGACTCTCAATTCGTGCATGAATGGTAAGAGGCGCTACTGACACCCTCACGGCGGAGCGATCGGCTCCGCCAAGGCTATGCAAGACTTCCATAGCTCCCGGCTTAGGTAAACTTGCGTTGGACTCGTCGACTCCGAATGGAACACAAATGCGGCGAGCTGTCCTCAAGGGAATGATCTACGCCTTTACCTTACCTCACCTTAAAACACTGGATGTCTGTAAAAGAGCGCTCGTTATACGAGGGTACTTCCTGTCGCTGCTGACACCCGCACGGTCGAGCGATCGATCCCGGCCCGGGCTAGCCTAGCCTTCCATCCCTTCGGGGTCGGGTAAATTGGTACCAGACCTATCTGGGAAGGTAAAGACACTGACCTGGTATAGCGGCTGACCCCCGCAGGTCATTGTATAGGCCAAATACGCATTCACTATGCCTCTACGATTTGAATGGAACACGAATGCGGCGGCGCGTCCTCAGGGGACTGATCAACGCCGGCACCTTTACCTTTTACCTTTTACTTCCTGTCGGTATATGAACCCCCTACCACACCACAATACCACACACTCCTTACCTCTCTGATGAGCCTCGAGAATTGTTAATGATCATTTCTTTTTGCCTGTATAGGGCTAAGAGGCGAAACAGGTCAATCTCACAACTTCTCTTCTCCATTTCTCTTCCTGTTTCGATTGTTCCACTTTCCAATTGCCTCACCTTGAAACGGTGGATGTCTGTAAGAGAGCGTTCGCTGTACGACAATGCCACATTCTTGAAGTGAAGAGACAGCAAATTGTGAATCTTTATTAGTGATAGTCCATCGATTTTGCTATATACAACATAACGGGGAGAATAGAGTCTATATTACTCGAACACGATCTGATAAGGCGCGAGAGCTACGTCGACACGAAAAAATCATTGCCTTATCCAAGTCGGAATGCTTCAATTTCGCCGTCGTCGAGTTTCCCTCAGGAGTGTGAAGACGACAGACGAAAAGTGGACAACACACACAACAACACAACAAGAGACATTTGGCAATATTAGACCAGTATTTGGAATGGTAGACCAGCCACAGATGCGGGCGAGTCTCAACTGAGAGCGCGAATATCCCTACAGCGATAAGGCAGCGAGGATCGGCAATGGCCAGATAGGAGGAGCGAGGAGGAGGAGGAGGACGAGGAAGAGGAATAGAGGAAAAGGAGGCGAGGTGAGGAGGTGCTTGCGACGATACAATCTACTAAACGTTGCCCCTCGATCGTAGTTACTACACAGCTACCAGTCGTGTCTAGGAGCTCTACGGTAGGCTCCATTTCGAGAGGTCCACTTCGGCCAACGCCGCACACGGTGTCAGTTGTGGTCCGGGCAACAAGAACGCGTCCTGAAATCAATGTGGCTTTCTGCTCTTCAGGGAAAATAAAATTTACAAGTAGTCAGAATAAGCGTAGCCTTCGGGATTCGAGGAGAGGTAAAGGTAAATGGGAAAGGGAATGGCGTTTATCGGTACCCTAAGGACGCGCCACGCATTCGTGTTCCATTCAGAATCGTAGAGGCGCGGTGAATGCATGTTTGGCCTACACATTGCTTAGCGGGGCCAGCCGCTAAACCAATTCAGTGGCTTAACCTTCCCAAGCAAGTCTGGTATTAATTTACCCGACCCAGGGGAGGGAACGCTTGGTTAGCCTCGATCTATCGCTCAATGACTCTTATATGAGAGACCTCTTACAAAACCAAGCCCTAGTTTCATGGAACTTCACATTTTTGTCTTTTTCAACTTTCCAAGCTTCTCCTATTTATAGTGGCGCCCGCATGTTAGAGAGATCAATCCTTGCCCATGCTAACCAAACCTTCAATACCTTGAGACAGGGGTTAAATTTCAGCCAGACTTTTCTGTGAATGTAAAGACACTGACACTGCTTCTAACTCCCTCAACTCGTTGCATAGGCCAAAAACGGATGCACTGCGCCACTGCAATCCGAATAGAAGACGGGCGCGTGGCGTATTCTTTGCTAAATGACCAACGCTAACCACCTTAGCATTCGCCTTTCAACTAGTGACATTTCCAATCGTTCAAATTCGGTTATTCTTGATCGGTTAGAAAGCAGTTACAGCTGTTTCATGGCTTTAGGGTAGTCATACCTGCGATGTTTTCGAGGAATCATGGGTAAAGCTCTATAGAAACTAGAAGCAGGTCAAGGGCTGGAGACCATCGAACTCACCTGTGATATCAATTCAATATGATCGGCATTATCGCATATCACTCGCGCCAGTGTGGACTTTCGGATTTCAACGAGCTGACTCGGCGTGAACACACCTTGATTCTCGTAATAGAACCTGAGGAAAAGGTATTTAGTAGGTAACCGATAGGTAAACGATGGACTTACTCACCTGTCACCGTCTCGAAGTCGCTTGAACTGCTCGCCAATCACGCAACTGAGTGTCGTTCCAACCAGACCACCAACAACCGGATCCTCCAGCATCGAACCGACGTAGAAGTCGACGTCATCTACAAGGAAGATGGAATTCAAAGTCACCTCTCTTTTCTTTTTTATTTTCTTTTCTTACAAAAATGACATGAACAATCTTCTCACATACCACCTGGAGACTGAGAACTCCAAGGTGGGTAGTAATGATGAAGCGTTAGCTGCTACGACCCTTTACTTCTTCCCTAGAGGGTTTCATACCGTCTCTCTAACACAAGAACGTAATAGGTTTATCTAAATCGATTCCGTATTAATCGCTCTGCTTAGATATCTGCATAGCAGCCGAACGCCTAGACCAAATACGCGACTACGTATCGCTGCATATAGGTCGAGCTAGGGATAGCAGCCTTCGAGGACCGAACACTTGACTAACGATTTCTATTTTTTTTTAATTAACACTTCTGAGTTTTCTTAACTTGATTGCTTATGGGTTTTGGTTCGGTTCTGTTGACGCCTGCTCATCTTGGTCATTGGTTAATTGTTTTTATTCACCGTACTAGGATCCGGCGGAGGGTTGACCCTCTTTTCTTCCCCTCAATAAAGCTCGTCCTAAGACTTCCGTTCTGGACTGCGACTCTGAATCGTGAAATTACTTTGCAACTCCTTTCTGCCTTATTGAGGGACGTGCTCTCAAAGAGGACGATATAAACCAATACTCCTAAATGTGAGCTTGGCACGCCGGACACCAAGATCCAGGACAGCACGGCAGTTCTCCCTTAGGCTTTAGGTGCAGTGGTTTCATTTCAGTTTCTATTTGTATTTGTCTCAGAGTTGCTTGGTTTTTGTTTGTTTTAACCCACATTCATCTGAATAGTGGTGTGCACTCGTGCATTCTTAAATAAATAAATAAATAAATAGATAATAGATTTATTATATTGGCGAAGGGTTGTTGGCTACACTTTATTAGCATTTTGCTTGGTGCGTGATTCATTTGAATATTAGCTTGTTGAATGCTCTTCATATCTGGCCCTTTCAACGCTTGTCAACACTTATAACGATGTCTATTTACATATTAATTTATGCAAGGCTTTATAAGCCGGCTATACGCACAGAATTCATTCCATTGATCGTTCGTTCTTTCTTTCTTCCCTTTGGTGAATAAATCTCGAAAACCAAAATATGGCGACCACGGCAACCATGAGCTTGTATGTTTCCCTATTTTCAAAAGACAACTTAATAAGATTGATTTGCTTCGATGTTAAAATTGAAGATCTCTCTTCTCAATACCGTTTGATATCACTCATGGACAAATCAGACAAGACACCGCTAACAAACGCCGCCGCATCGGAAAATTTACTCAAAAAGTCGCCAGACACATCGCTGCATTCCATGAAATATTCAAGGATTATGATGTCAACGTTGATGGCCTTCAACTTAATGAGATCATCTCACAATCAGATGACATTCCTGCTTTCACCAAGGATGTCCACACAGTTAAAACCACTTCGTTACTACGAACAACCGGAAACACTTCACCATCAGTGGCAACAGCTAATCGCCGAAAACCCAGATGAGGAAGACGTGTTCATAACATACATAGAAAAATACGGTGAGGCAGGATTGTCGAATTAATGCAAACATCTGATTATATAGGAACTGCAATTGTTTTCCGGATTGATCGCATGATGGAAGATTTGCGAGTTTGGTATAGAGTACATGACGAGTAGTTACTTTGTCATCAAAGTGAGTTTTCAGTATGTCGACAGCTATTTGGTAGTTTGCTGACGTTATCGGGAGTCCTTGAATACATTGCAGCGCTTTTCCACGAAGCGATGACTTTAGGAGAGAAAATTTCGTTGCGTCGTCGATGGTTGGTTTGTTTCCGACAAGAATGGAAAAACGTTCCCAAAACTCTTGAAATTCAAGTAGTGAGCCAGCAAAGGATGGAAGATCGATCTTACTTATGAGTGACGCATCGACGAAATTGAGGAATTGATTTCTTTGATCGTTCGTTCTTTCTTTCTTCCCTTTGGTGAATAAATCTTGAAAACCAAAATAGGTTACATTCTCTTGATAAAGATGGCGGTTGAAATCCGGGATTCTGATGAAAATTGTGAAGGTAGCACTGGGAAAGTCTTCATGAGGCGTATTTTTAGGAGCATTTCCCAGTAGTAAGAGGACTAGCTCACCAGTTGTGTTGTAATTTCGGCTGAGTCCGACTCGTAGGTTACGATCAAGAATCATGTCAGAAAAGTCCTCAAAGTCCTTTGCTCTAGGCAGTCCACAGAAAGCTCTCATGGTGTTGTACGATGGAATGGCATGGTCTCGTCCTCGTTGAATGTTCAGCGATCCGAGATCAGTGCTGAAAGCGATATTTTACTCAAGTTATCAGGATAATGGTCTAGGTTCTTTACCTTCCAAACATTTTCTCAGTGATTGCCGGAGTCATACGATGCGGTCGTTTGACAGCTGTGCTCATGAATCCGCGCAGAATTGGGTCCACACCTCCTGAATGACAGTTTCTTTAAGTCGAATTATGCGCACAAATCCCCAGCCACCACTGAATAGTGACTAAGAAAGCTACAAAGCTTAATAAGTTGTCAAAGTCTTTCAGGGTTGAGAATTACCCAGCGATGTCATAACGTTCCAATTTTTCTACCCAGGTCCCGGAATTTCACAAGGTTTATTTTGAAGGATTTTGATCAGCTAGTATCTAAAAACATCTAAAAAATACAGTATCTTACATTTATAATTACATCGAGCGGAAGATTCTTGGTTATACCGAAATCCGATATACATGTACAGGGTGTGCAAAAATTACCCGCACAAAGTTATCGCAGTGTAACTTCAACACAAAAGCGAATTTCAAAACGAAACTTTACACATAGCTTTCCCATCTACTTACCAAAAACTTATTGAAATCTATTCGGTGCAGTCGCCTTTGAGTACGAACACAGGTCCTCAGACGAGAAGCGAACCCATTACACGCCGGCACGGAGCTAGTCTTCACTATATCATTCCTTGCTTTAGCCAGGGAAGCTTCACATGAAGCCAAACTTGCGTGTTGAGCAGAGAATCTTTGGTCTCAAAAATGACCAGAACAGAAATTGAGAGGGTTTAATTCGGTGAAATCCCAGTCATCTTAACGGAAAGATGGGACAGCAAAACTGTGAGTCGATGCTACTGGTCTTTCTGGATTTGGCTTTGCCATTCGAGCATTACGAAGCCCAAATGAATTTTCAGATTTGAACGCATTTGAGATTGGTGTATTGGTACATCACTACTCCAATAAAAAGTTCGGAGTCCATATGTTCTGCCTGTTGTTATCAATGTACCACACGCATAGCTCGTGGCACGCAGGTATCTTCATCGAAATCATTCCATGCGTTCGTTAACGGTGCTATCAGATAGGACAAACGTGCTCATCATGCAGAGCACTTCTTCTCCTAAAAACCTACCAAACAGAGAAAACAGTTTGCTCAGAAAAATTGAGAAAATTGAAATAAAATAGCAGTACGATTCAGAAAGATGCTGGCTTTTAATGCCCGATCTTTTCGGATTTCGTATTGCCATTACCACTATTTAGGCATTCATTCACTGTCCTAGTCACTGATATATAGAGGTCAAACTTTGGAATCACTTGCATATTGTATAAGTGTATAACATCCTAGTATGGAGCTCAGAATCCAGGTTTGCTAGCAGTTATGGTCTACGTCGTACCTGTGCGGGTAATTTTTGCACACCCTGTATATGTGGAAAGTTTAGAAGAGCTTCAGCTACCTTACACAACCGCTCCCACAAAAGAATTACAGAAGCTTCTTTAAATTTTTAGTGACGCTTCGAAAATATATTCAATTGGAACGTTTACAAGCTATTACAAATATCCAAAAATATAAGGTTTTCAATACGTTGAAATTAATTGCAGTTATTTGACTAACCGCCTGTCCCTTTACATTTTTTCTTCATTTTCGTACTCGTGTTTTGTTTATTTTCAGTTTTTCTACAAACTTACAAACTATATTAGGTGCGCGCTTATGAGCGTTAATTATAAATAAAAAATCAAATAGTCTGGTTTTCAGTCGAAATTGGGGGACACACAGTCAATAAGCACCTCCATGTTCCATAATCTCAAAAAATAGAAACTAGTGAATATTTCTCTACAGGTCAAAACTGCGTTTTTGAAGACGCTGAAAACGTCAATTTTGGTTACAAGTTTTCCTCCAACACTGAATGGCAGCCCAGGCAACTTCAGTGAGGAACCCTTCGTCAGAAGCGCCCACAACCACTGAAGGACCAAAGTGGTCCAATGTGTTTTTTGAACCCGACACCAACTGACTACCGTAAACAATGGCAGACGAAGGTCGTGGAAAGCACATGGCGAGAACACGTGCTTAATGAGGCACTCCCATTGCATTAGCATTCCGAGCATTCCACCTCACCTCAGGTGTCGAAAGAACCATGAAGAATTTTTGAGAGAGGAGTCGCTGAGAAACGGAAACTCCTAACGCACCTTCGAATAGAATCTTGCTAGACTTGAACACTCCTTCACCGAAGAAGAAACCGCCATGAGTGATGTTGCCGCCGGAGAAGTCCAAACGCTTGTAGAATTCCTGGAATTTTACTGTTCGTTTAGCCAAATATGAAGTTATATTTAGGATAAAATCAAAGCACAGTGCAATAAAAAATTACAGAAACGAGAATTTCCAATGAATAGAGGCCGCTAGAGTCTGCGAAGGAAGTCGAAGTCGTTGGAAACTGTTCAAACCGTAAAGGATTGAACAATGCTGACCCTTTACCTCACCTCACCTTATTTAAAAAAGGAGCTCAAATTTAGGTTTTGCTTTTCAATTTCAATATCATCTTCAAAGGCTTCAGAAAACCAGATAACAAATTAACAGGGTGGCAAAAAATTACGAGCGCCATAAAAAGTGTTCATAATTCACCTTTCTTAAGACGATTGCTCGAATAGGTTCATTAATGTTCGGGAACAGGGCATATGATTTCATAGTTACCAAATGTTTTTGAAGTGGCTGGCTTCAGTTTCTATATAAGTGGTACTTTATTACTTTATGAAATCGATGGTACGCCGCAAGCAGTAATTTTCTATATTGTTTTGAATTACGATCAGCTCTTTTCGCAATCTATCCAAATTTCAATTTTTGACAATTTCGAGTTTTTTTGCAATTACTTAAACGGGAAAGTCCAACGGATTCAGGTACGGGATGTTAAAGGGCTACAAAACCGTAAGCGAAGAAAATCTGATTTTGGTCTCATGGATGTGCACTACTGATTTGGCTGCTTGTACCGTTACTGAATGGGGAAATTGGGATGTTCCTGCTTCGAGGTTCTTGAGAGGCACTGCAGCTTCTATAGTGTAAAGATCTCTCCTTCGTAGACCTTCGCATTGCTTTTATCTTTTCTTGATAGACATTGAAAAAGTCTGCAAAAACGTTCGAGCTGTACGGCCATTTTTATCAACTTCACGTCATTTTATTAGTTAACCCTCCTCTTACGGATACCATGTCACTCTTATATATTAATAGTCCATTTACACCAACTTCTGGGTTTTGTTTGAACATGTAGATTGTCATTCCATTGCTTCACGATCACGTGGGCCCAGATTCATCATTGGTAAACCCCCGATAAACCCCGAGATATAGCCCGAACAGCGCCCCCCTTTGTCTACTTATCCTAAACTTCTTATGTTGAACGCAGTCTCTCATCGACTCTGCCGTCTGGTTCTGGCTGCGCCGCGGTTTCCGAGACCGCTCGTCCGTTCATGAATCTGGGCCCAGGGCTGCTACTACTGGACGGCTCATAGAGGAACACCAAATCTTGAAGAAAACGTCGAGTTGTTCAAGCCACCCGCCGGCTATTGTGCAATCGTGTTTCGAGTTGAACAGTTTTTCGAAATAGATGGGAAATCAAACTTGTTGGTCGAAAAACCGACAATGGGCATCCAGTAAATATGTTAGAAAGAAAAAGCATGCAAAAGGATACTGTACACTAGTTAAAAATTAGCCGAATGTAGCGCGCACGTAATTTTTTGCCACTCTGTACAATGTTAGCTCTTAAAAAATTAGTGAAAAACAGCTACCTAAGTGGCTGGCTCAAGAGTTTATAAACGACCCGCACCTCCTGAAAATGTTATATGAATTCTATCAAATGTTATATGAATTCTATCAATCTACCATATCCATTTCAATCGGTGACTTTTCTGCTTGTTGCCAAACTAATCTTCAATGTATTTTAAAGTTTTTTCACCCAAAGGATGGAAACAGAGTGATGAAAAAGTTTCGAAAAGAATCTTCCATTCTGAAAAAAATTAGCAGACGAAATAGGACTGGAAGAAAGAGCCTCACCTCTCTATGAAGGTGGTAAATAATCCATTCCAAATCTATTTTGAAGAAATGTGAAATTATTTCTGATTTTAGAAGTATGTTCTTTCAGAAGCATCGACTTTAGAAAAACCAAACGCTCAATGTCGATACAAGGCTATGTTTTAAACAAGCTTCCAGAGCATTATTTCAGTTTTGTTCACTTATTCTTCACTCATACCTTTCCCTGTCCTTGGAGCAAATATTTAAGTAAATAAACCTGACCAACAGCAATATCGCAACGCCTTGGGTCACGGGGTGGGGCGCATAAAGAGCAAAAAACTAGCATTTTTGTCATCCAATATCTACTGTCCATATTCATAATAGAAGGTTGAAACAGCTGATTCCGCCTGTCGATACTATTAATAATTTCTTCCAATACCCTTCACAAAGGATCAGCTTAACAAAATCTAGGAGACACTTACCTCGATCATGCCGTGTCCGAATCGGAAAGCTGAAGTGGTGAACTCATTGGCGATCGTGGCATCAACATTGCTATCGTAACCGTGATAGTCTCCCATGACTTTAGCATGAGAAGCGCCGAGCATTTTCGGGAGGTATTCCTGAGACGAAGTCCTTTTACATGGTTACCATATTCTGGTACTTTTTTGAGTGTCTGCTATGCATCCTGTTAACGATCAACTATCTCTAACGATTTTCCCAGAGTACAGCTGTGATAGGCGCAGAAATAAGTGGATGAAGTACCTTGAAGAGAATGTTCTGGATGATTCCGCCGACAATCTTACGAGCCTCCTGGAATACGCGGTCACCACTCCATGAGCGATTCATGGATTGAAGTCGTCGGGCGATTCTGAAAAGACCATTTAAATCTCCTCCTGTAGTCTTTAGCAACAATCCTTCAAACTTTCTTTATTGGTTACTGTATTGCAAATCGTAGTTCACTTCTATAGTTATAGTTTATAGTTTATGGGCTCAAAAGCTTTAAGGTTGCGTTGTTCTTCCTGCTGTAGATCGAGCCTTCACGGGCCCTTGGTTGGTGCTATTCCGTTTGATTTTTTAGCCTAATCACCAGTTCGTTTAAATTCGTTTCTACTCCTCTAGAGGTTCTGTGGATCTTAACCCCACCCAATTGAAAAAAAAATTTGGTTCGTAGATGGGTCACCTCCAACTGAGACAACAAACTAACGAACATTTTCTACTCATACCTATAATTCACTTTGAAAGAAAAACCCAATGCCTCATGCAGCGTTCTGAACACATTTTAGATTAATTTTTATCAATATTTATTTACGAAATTTATGAACGGTTTTGCTGCACAGTAGGGCCTCCGTCAGGTACACTGTATATGGATACATCAAGTTCCTATCCCAGAAGATGATAAAGAACTTCTTCACTTTTGAAAAATGAAACGAAATGCCTGATGAGATTCTCGGTTTTCTTCTTCCTTTCCTTTTTCTTCTCCTTTTACGCAGAAAACGTCTTTCTTAGAAGAATAGCCGTCAAGTCCCCCTACTGTCTTTTTATTAATGTTTTCTAAAGTGCTGCACACATATTACAGGTGTCCTGACTGTGACTTATGTGTGACTTATGTGCGGCTTTTATTGTCCGATGCTATCTCATTTACACAAACAACGTCGTTTCGCTTCGGAGTACGCATCGACTTCGGCGATCATGATGAATAAACAGTCGATAGCGAAAGTGAGAACGTGACCTTAAAAAGTTCGAAGCGCGTCCGGTAATAAATTCGACCCTCAAGTGCGTAGCAGTAAATTTCTAGAAGTTCAAATTCGGCCAAGAAATTAGACTTCAAGTGAAACCGATAGAGAATCAAAATCAGTGTCCCAGTATAAATTTGCGGGCTTTGAAAAGTGACACGACCCATTGAAGTAGCTACAAAATTATTTGACAAACTGGTAGAGAAAGTGAGAGAGAAACCAGAAAGAAGAAAACGAATTGATAAGACGCGGAGAGAAAAACTAAGGCAAAAAAGTGGTAAGAATGACATCGAAACAGTTTTGGTTCCTTCTCGGATTAGGAAAAAACTTTGAAAAGATCTGGAAAACTGAATAACTAAAATTCGACGAGTGGTGCCAGTGGTAATTCAGAGAAAATATCACCAATGTGTTCCCTTCGGAGAAATATTCATGAGAAAAGCTCTGTAGAGTTCGATTTGTACACCGACAATAGAAACGGTCACATTTATAGTTCTAAAATTCCTTCTGGAATAAAAAAAACCCCAATAATTCTGCAACACATGGAAATATTCTGGAACTTGACTGGAGCTAGTAGGACGACGACGAAAACATCGCTTTCACCGACCGTATGCCCCTTAGAATGGAAAATTCTAAGCTTGGTAGGGACAAGATAACAATTACAAGGCACATCCTCGTATTTTTTATTTCAATTTTCTTTTTTTTTTCATTTTTTTCAACTTCAAGTTTCTTCAAGGTTCACAATACTGAGGGTTTTTTACTGTACCTATTGTGTTCCCTGGCGAAGATGATGTGCAGACTGCTCAAACCGACGAAGAGATTCGCCCTGATGTCACCGGCGGTGAACGAAGCCGTACACTTGTCCTTGTGAGGACACTTCGACTGGTCGAATGGAAGGACGATCTAAATCAATAATGATCAAGTGAACATGATGGTGATAGGCTAAGTTGCCGGTGTTAATCAGTCCTCTAGGGACGCGCCACGCATTCGCCTTTTATTCGGAATCGTAGAGCCATGGTGCCACCCGTTCTATCACATCGATTTCTTTACCTTCCCAGACGAGGCTGGTGTCAATATGCCTGATCCTGGAGGGATGTAAGGCTTGGTTAGCCCCGGCGAGGATCGATCGCTCGACCGCGCGGGTGGCAGCAACGAACTCTTATACGAGAGACCTCTTACAAATAAACAAGCCCTAGTTTTGTTAAACTTTACATTTTTGTCTTTTTTAACCTTACGAGTTTCTCCTATTTATAGTGGCGCCTTCATATTAGAGAGATCAATCCTTGCCTAGGCTAACCAAACCTTCAATCCTATGAGACAGGGGTTAGCGTGCGGGTGGTCAGTAGCAATAATGATTAAGAGATTGCGTAAAAGGTAAAGGGGCTGAATGTTCGTTAGCTACAACGTACCTGATTGTTGAAACGGCTCATCTTGAGCAATCCGGTTCTGCCTTCGCGGAATTTGTGCAAATCCTTTGGCGACGAACCGTAGATCATTGAGCCGTCGATGTAAGCGGTGTTCTCGTTCAGTTGCTCACGCGGTGTTACATGGCAGATCGGAGCCGAGCGGGACACCTTCAGACACTGTTTCTGACGGAACCTGAAATCTCCTCGAAATATCAGCTGGTGAAATTCCATACGCCAAGAAGTTTGGGGACCACTGGGGTTCTACGATGATACCTCGACATGAAAGTAAATAGTCCTTCCATGACTCTGAAGGATGTTGGCTAGAAACTTTAAAGGTTGAAGAGAAAATACCCAAAACAATGCCGGAGAACTTACGACGAGTTGGGGTCAGACGGGGTGATCAAGATCGGCATACACTTGGACTTGATCGGATTGCACGAGGTGCACTGAGCCGACGGTTGAAGAGTCGTCTTGGCCATGTCATGGGACATGAACTGACCGAACTGCATCATCAGATTGTTGAACTGAAACGATTTTGGCATCAAGAAATCAATGAATCATTCAATCAGTCAACAAATCTCTTTAATCGTCTGAAACACGAGTATCTCATGAACTTTAGACATATCTTCAATATTTCCTAATTTTTCATTTTCTTTCTGGGTTAGGATCAGGCATAGTGGTGTGTATCTCTTGGATACGCATGCGAAAGTCAGTTCAGAGCAAGCTTCCTTTTCCACTTTTTCTTTTCCCTTTTTTGTCAGATCAGAGCGCGCGTCGAGATAATTAACGCCCTTGATCGAATTCCTTTCCCACTTTTTCTTTTCTTTTTTTGTATGCTGACGAAATTCACAGTGATTATATGCCTGAATTTTTTTTGCCTATATGAGGCGCAACCGAGCTTCAACAATCTTCTTGCCCTCCGGTCCTAAGGTCATGAACACTTTAAGTTTCGATTCGCATCAGTCTCTCATCCTTCCTGAATTAAGTATTATTGTCCCTATCTCTTTTCTTTCTCTCTTTCCTACAGCTTTTCTTTTTCTGTCCAAACTGTACCATTCCGTTGCATGTATGTCTTTATACTTTCAATTGGTACGGTGGTCCACGTTCCAATGAGGTAGGGTAAAATTCCGCCCGAACGCGAAACGAAGGCCAGCTGCGGCTCGTAAACGAAAAGTTACGGACCATATTTTGGCCATAAAAGGCCGGTCGCCGGGCGATATTTGGAACCAGAATTCACTCACCTTGTCATGCACCACACTTTGAGCCGACGACAGCATCACTCGATTCGATTCGCGAGCGGTTGGACGGGAAATTTTGATCGAGGCTGAAAGAAAAAAACCCGATTTCACTATTCAATTTTCAGAGTTAGGCGTATCGGACCATAGTTCTAAATGTTTCTACTAACGAAGCATATTCTTTAGGGGACTTATTTCAAAGAACCCTTTATACAAAAAGTATAGAAGCTCTAGAAACAGATAAAATCGTTGCGGAAAAAATTGTTGGTTCTACGCATTCTTTCATTGGTTGCTCTGATTTTGAGCTACCTTTACCCGTAGACTTCGATCCCTGAGTAAATTTCATAGTTCACGTCAGCTTTAAGATTGGCGAACTTCATTGGCAGGAGCAGCTTCTTCGACGATTCTTAGCTGGTTTGTGTCTTGACGTCATCCCACCAAAATCGTCCGCCATTCGGACAGCGAACGCTTCAGCTGGTTTTCTTAGGGCAGCAAGAACTCGAAAGCGGCTGTGTTCGTGCCAAAAACGCAATGAAGCAAGAAAAAGGCTGGGACAGTCTTCCGCCCACTCTTCTAGTCCTCAGGACCATCGTTGTTAATAAAATTTAGTTTCATTCGGTACGGTAGTCGCAGACACAGTCGAGCGATCGATCCCCGCCCGGGCTAATTATGCCTTCCATCCCATCGGGGTCGGGAGAATTGATACCAGACTTGTCTGGGAAGGTAAAGACACTGACTTGGTATAGCGACTGTTCTCCCGAAAGCCATTTTACAGGCCAAAATCGCATTCACTATGCCTTTACGATTCTTAAGGGAAGGAGAGTGCATGGCGCGTCCTTACTGGGACTGATCAACGCCGACATTTTTCCGGTATCGGCGGTAGATTTAGATTGTTTCTAAGCCTAATGTTCGTTAGCTGCCCTCTCATAATAATCGTTTGGGGTTGTTGAGTGGACTGTTTTTAACCCTCTCCTTTTACCCTAACCAAATCGAAGTGTTTCGCGACTCATGTTAAGTATCTCCTCTGCATCCGATCCATATCCAAGAGGTTTTAAACGTTCGGATCAATAGCGTCTACGGTAGTATCGGACAAGGAATCCAACTTTAGAAATTCCAAAAGACTGGATAATGACACAAGAAAAAAATATGAATGAAGAATTGTAAGAGGAACAACATTCAAGTCTTCGAGGATCTGCATGAAAACGGGTCAAACTCACAGATAGGCTCTCCAACTCCGTCGTCGTACATAGGTGGGAAGTGTCTGAAAGCAGTCAGATGAGGCTCAGATTTGATATTTTTAGAATTTTTTTATTTTTACGAATTGCATATAGTAAATACAAATAAGAGTAGTGGATAGAATCTATAATAGTTCATGCAGCACCTGATATATTGCCGGAAAGCGGCTCCTTGCATCGGCTTCTCCAGGTTATTACAGGTGCCGTCCAGAGTCCTGTACATGAGGTGATAGCATAGGTTTTTATTGCAGTCAACGCCAGCGGGTGATAGCTGAAAACAGTTATATTATCATGCTGTTATATAATTATTGATTACTTTCGGAAGATTTTTCTCTCATCATTTTCCTCTTTTGTCTTTCTCTCTGTCCATACTTTTCCCTCGTTTCTCTCTGTTTTATACTTCACTATTTGTCTCTTCGACTCTTCTGTATCCTGAGTATTCAAAAAGTGTCAAATTCCATCCGTATAAATTTCCTTTGAATCTACAACAATCTTCTTATATGTAATTGCTGCTAGACAAGTAATCACCTCAGACAGGCTCTGGCGAAGTTTACACTGAGACATTTACAGAAATAAACTTATAAATCAGACTTCAACCAGCTCCACGAGGAACGACATATGTCCTCTCTCAATCAATCACATATTCTACATTTTATTTCTTTTTAGATGTCTAGGTAAAGAAAAGAGACACAATGTATGAGTTGTCAGTAAGCGAGAATATTATCATCAAAGTGAAATGCGAGCAGTGCTCATCCGTTAACCAAATTTCTTTTCCGTGTCAATTCAAGAAGTCCTGAATCAGGTTAGGCTGGGTAAACATTCGAAAATCAGTCATAAAAAAACTCTGTAAATTGTGATTGATGGACGCATTGTTTCTGTATTTCCATGTAACTAGAAAATTGTTACTAAATATGCTGATGAAGAACCTGAGCCACAAGAATAGTTCTCTGCTCAGTCACACCTATTAGCTTCTTGTCGCCGAATTTTCAACGAATTCCGGCTATGATTTATGTTACCACTTCTATTAGCTTATTTATATATGTCATCGATGCTCGTCAATCACGAAACTTCGACGCAAAGAAAAACTTTTTTCGTCATCGATTTGGTAAGCGATCAATCAGTCGATGATTTATTGAGAGCCGTCAAACGCATAACGTGTTTTCCAACTGATATACGACGAACTATCACCTCAGATTTACATCAAAATTTGTGACAATTTTGAAATTAAATTCGTCATTGAATGTTTTTGAACTGATTAGCTAAAAATTGTTATGGTGACCGCAACAAATCTGTCGACCTGAATTGAAACTGGTTCGAATGTTCACCCGAAAAGTTTTTCGAGTAGAATAATTTATGCGAAAACGAGGAAATGGAGCGCTGCTGAGAATAAAGCAGACTGGAACCGATGGGTTTGTTTTGCCGTTGGGTTCCGTTAGTTAAGAAAACGGACCAGCCGGAATAATTAATCTCATAATCGCACAGTGACACAGGCAGAAAATAGTGAAGACCGGGTAATGAGGTCGGCCTCGTTAATTAGCCGTCGAAAAAAATCGAAGAACTTGATTTCAAACCCGAGATCATTGAAATTTATACTAGAATTGTAATCCTTTGGAGCCATGACTGAATTCAGATTCGATATGCTTTTTTGCAAAATAAGGTTTACTTCATATTGCTGTGAAAAATTCATATCAAGCCTCAAATTAGACTAATCACCGCATTTAGGCTCAGACTGCATGGAATGTCAATGTACGGAAAAAATTCCGAAATATCCCCTGAATGGCGCGCAAACCCTGATTCGCCGACGCGCACTGGGGTTTCTGCAAGAGTTGAAACACAATTCACTGAGCGGCGAAGGTTCAGAGGCCTCGAGCCGTACCGTATAAACCCAAATGGTAAAAGGTAAAGGTAAAGGTGCCGGCGTTGATCAGTCCACTAAGGACGCGCCGCCGCATTCGTGTTCCATTCAAATCGTAGAGGCATAGTGAATGCGTATTCCCAGACAAGTCTGGTACCAATTTACCTGACCCCGGAGGGATGGAAGGCTTGGTTAGTCCGGCCCGGGATCGATCGCTCGGCAGTGCGGGTGTCAGCAGCGCCTCTTGCCACTATACCACGCGGGCCCAAACGAACTGCTACTAAATCCTAGAGTACCCTGATGAATCACGGTTTGCACTTTTTGTTTGCAAATCGAAGGTTCCGTTGCCATTCGTCTAACTCCGAAAGGGGAAACTTTCGAAACTTCATGCAATTCACATTCTTCACTCATTTTTCTTCCAAAATTCTTAAGAATGTTCCCAGGTAGGTTTTGCCGGGAACACGCACCCTCTAAACAGAATTCGTAGCGTGTTCGGTTCTGCGGCTGAAAAACAACCCAGAGACTTCGCGCCTACTTTTCAACGAATTCTACTGCGATTGTGGTGACAATCACCGTGACCATCACCACCGGGGTGGAATGCCGGTGAAGTGATTTTTGATGTGTGTTCGCGAACTAATCATCATCTACACTGGTCGTCCGATGTCGAGGTCGTGTTCGGTCACCGTGTCAATGTTAGCCAACCGGCCGGAAGAGATACGAGTTTTCGACGAGCTTAGCTTGACCTTGAAGCTGCTAGCCGATATAGCCGTTCTTAATGATTTCGCCGATATGAAAAGTCTCGACAGTAAGGGTCAAGGATCCTCAAGGTAGATCAGATGAGGAGCTACTAGAGCCAGCGGTAATACCAGTTGCAGTACCAGTTACAGTACAGTAGCCTACGTGCCGCATTGATGAAAGGGCGCCCGCGGCACTTTCTTGAGCAGAAACCGCCGTTTTTCTGTATTTTCTCTAAAATTGATTTATTCGTAGGAATAATTATGTATCTGAACTCAGCAGCTCAAGCTCTATCGAATCATATGCTGATGGACGACGTACTTCTCTTGGTAAATTTAACCGTTTTGTCGACCCGCAAATCAAGAAATCCTTAATTATTAAGTCGTTCTTAGTGTCTATGATGTATTCTGATTCGTTTCTGACTTCGCCATAATAGCTTCAATTTAGTGCACTATTACTTATGATTTTATTTATTTATTTATTATAGACGTCAATAGACGCGCCGAAAATTCAACTAAACATGATGCCTGCTGTCATTTGATTTTATCCCATTTCTATGTCGTTTTCATGATGATAACGATATGTCCTAAGCGCGAGGATTCGCGCATCAAAATAAAAATATACGAATTTCCCATATTCGTGGAACTTGCAAACGAGCGATTTTTCTAACCCCTCAATTTTTGGCCCTTTGCTCATTTGATGCCTTGTTCTCTCCTCGAAAATGACAGAGAAACGATATTTTGCCAAGAAATTTGACGGAGAAGACGCTGAGAATTAAAGAGAACTACCCTATCGTCTGTGCTGAAAAGAAGTGGTTACGTGTGCAATATTTCCGAGGCGGTTTTCCGTCTTGTCGTTCAACTTAACGTTTAACAGGTTTTCATTTCGAAAGATATTTTTCTCCTGGCTTCTCAGCAACGATACTGCAACTGCAAAATTGCCGTTTCTCTCCAACGAAAATTCTTTTGAGGAAAAATTCCACACTTAGCAATTACAGTTGTCGGTTAGAGTAGCCAAAAAGGTGATGTTGTTCCAGCATATTCAAAAGAGAATCGCAATCGAACAGTTCTCTTCTCATTGAAAACACCGTCTACGACTGCCGTTCATGGTTCCAGTGGGGTGCGTCCGCACGATTGTTCGATATTTTCTCTTTCCGGTGAACAACTTGCTGTTGTACACAGCCCTGTCAGCTTTTAAAATGAGGACATTTCGAATTTCCCAAAAATATTCCTTATTAGAGCCATGAAATCGTTAAGAAGACGAAGTGACATCGATAATGCCAAATTCAACACTTCAGAGAAGGGAGTTCATTCCTGGCCATTTCTATTGTTGCAGTTATACCTCAAAGCACCAAATATTCTATTAGGTTGTCCAATAAGTTCTTGCGATTTTGTGTTTTGACCTGGCGTTCCTGGTTGAGACGTATTATCGTTTAGCAGTAGGGTATATAAAAGGTCAAAGGTTAGCTTATGCGTACACAACATTTTCGCTTTATATCAGCCGGTTGTTTACAACTATATGAGTCATCAAAGATTTATCTTCGTCACCGCCTTCTTCACGGATTCCAAGCTTGTCGCTTTGACTCTCATAGCTCTCGCCGTTTTGACTGGTTGGACTCACTCACTACAGGAGATGAGAAGTGGGTGTTGTAGGTCACGTACAACCAGACATGCATGGGTCCCAGCAGAGAAGAAGCCACCAGCAATTCCCAAAGGTGGGCCCAAACCGAGGAAGGAGATGCCGGGAGTTTTCTGGGACGTCCGAGGAATTCTGTACTGGAAGCTCTGTCCTTCTGGTAGTACCGTCAACAGCGAAGTGTATTGCAACCAACTGCAAAAACTCAGCGACGCTGTCCGTGTTACTCGTCCAGAAATCGACAAAATATATTTTCTCCATGATAATGCTAGACCGCACACTTCCACGTTGACCCGCCAAAAGCTGCAGATGCTGGGGTGGGAAGTGATTCCCCACCCACCCTACTCACCAGACCTTGCCCCTACTGACTACCATCTGTTCCGCTCGCTAGCTCACTTTCTGGAAGGAAAACGATACGATGATCGAGCTGCACTCGAAATCGACCTTCGCCACTTCTTCGAATCAAAACCTCCGGAGTTCTACCGCAACGGTATCCATTCCCTACCGAATCGATGGAGGACAGTCATTGACAAAGATGGGCGGTACTTCGATGGGTAAGGTTGATTCAGTCAAAATTTGTGAAACTTTGAAAATTGTTATGGAAATCGCAAGAACTTATTGGACAACCTAATAAAAAATATCGCTGTCATTCGAATTTGCCACATTTCTTCTTCAAATTTTCGTGTTCGAGGTTTGAAGTTCCTTGGGGTGTAGAAAGTTGATGAATACGAGCTCTAGTTTCTCAACCCTTGTCGCTCACCTGAGGTACACAGCCGGACGGAACGCTCTTCGTAATCTCGTCAACGGAAATGACGGTTCGGCCAAAGTTGTCTTCGACGGGATTGATGAGATTCGACGCGATCATCAGCTATAAATGACACGAAAGTGAAATTGTGGAGAAAAAACAAATAAGAAATCTAAAAAACGATCGAAAAGGATAAAAAACTAGGAGGAAGCCATCTGTGATGGATAGACTGCTATGGTTTGATTCTAACCCTTCAGATCCGAGAAACCATCGAAGGGATTGACTGTAAGCTTTGAGTATAACGGTTCATCTGTCAAGAAAACGTTCGTTATATATCACGTATTGTAATACGTAATAAAGTGTAGTTACACGCGAATTTCAAAATATTCGTATGAGACCCTGAAGTTTGGATGATAGTTCGGATTCTGGTCTTTGCAATGATTAGCTGAGCTTGAACAAGATCAAATTTCAAATCAAATCAAAAAGATCATGGATTATCATACGTTTACATTCCCAAACTAACAAACATGTGTTTGACGACAAAACAAAAAATTGGTACATGTCGAGAACATCATTTACCAGAACCTGATACCAAAATATTAATAAAGGTAAAGGTAAAGGTAAGGGTAAAGGTGTCGGCGTTGATCAGTCTCCGAAGGACGCGCCGCCGCCTTCATGTTCAATTCAGAATCGTAGAGGCTTGGTAAATGCGTATTTGGCCTATACAATGGCCTGCGGGGGCCAGCCGCTATACCAAATCAGTTTTTCTACCTTTCAAGAAAGGCTGGTAACAATTCACCCGACCCCGGAGGGATGGAAGGCTTGGTCAGCACGGGCCGGGATCGATCGCTCGACCGTGCGGGTGACAGCAGCGCCTCTTACCACTGTATCACGCGGGCCCTCCAAAATATGAATAAATTGTAAAAATGATTATAAAAGTAAATATTTACCTCAGCGGCATGTCTCATGTCTCTTCGAACGGCCTCACAGCTGCCGACTCTGTCGACGCTCAGCTGTTGCTGCGGTATCACTTCAGACTCGGATGCCAATGTTGTCGAAGATGGTATAGGAGCCGCTGAAATTATGAAAAATGGGTTAAAGTGGGAATGAACTGAGCATTTTTTGACAGGGAGTTCCTTTCGATCCTTCCACACTATGGTCAGCAGAAGGTTCAAGGTAAAAAGATTACCCAGTGGAAAGCTAACAAAACTGAGATTTTATTAAGGTATGAAGCTCAGCTGCAATTTTTTCTCCTCTACCATTTCTTGCTGCTTTATGTGATGATAATTAAAAAATAAACAATTAACCAAGGCCAGCTAACATAAAATGTCATCAATAATCATACGTCGCATCGACAGGCTCACTCTTCGCTTAATTTCCTATACCATAAACCTAATTTGGTCACTGGCGCTAGAAATTAGAGTACTTCAGCTTGATTCATCTATTTATTTCTTTTTTTATTACTTTATTATTTATTTTTTACTCTATTTTCATTTTATTTTATTTTACTTCATTTCTACGCCATGTAAAAAAGTACTTCTAATCGATTGAAGCGAATCACAACACTATTAACTTCTACAAATAAAAGTCGAAGGAAAATTATTGAAGGAGATCAGGGAGATTTTGGGTTGTTTCTTCATATGAAGCTTGTAAGACTGTCTCTTGCTGGGGTAATCAGTATAGTTGGTAGGCAGCTACCCTACCAACATACCCTAAACCCTTCACCTGATTGAGGCCAAAATCCACGATCTGTGAACGTTTGGCTGGATCGAAGGTCATAAAAACAAGTCCACGCTTTATGCCGTTCTTGGATAATAATCTCTAAGTGGAAGACCGCCGTCACAGTGCCGCTGAGGTTTCACGACGGAGATTTAATCCAGAAAGCACTGATATAGCCCGAGGTGATTTCTTGGTGTTTGCGATAATCTTTCAAACTAAAATGATAACATATAAATATGTACTTTTACAAACAATTAAGTCATTGGAAAAAGCAGCTTTGGAACGCTCCTAAGCGCCTTTTCGAGAAGTCATCAAAAGATATGTATGTCCGGTACTGTACACTATTCTGACAAAAGTGTTATTTCATTTCAAATGTAGCTGCTAAATCCTCCTGGGGAAGCAAATGTGCGAACTCTACTAGCCATATTCATGTCTTTGGTGTAATCAACTTTTAGTGGATTCGTCTAAAATTGGGTAGATTGCGATAATCGAAATTTCTCTTGGGCTAGTACAAGGAAGAGATTAATGGTAGCTTTGCTGGGAAAGAAGTTACCGACTTGCAGGATCCTACTATATAATAAGCGAAACCCAAGCGATGCTTGTTATGGGTGGCTCGTAGGGGTCCCGCCGCGATAGTCTGTTACCGTATACCAAATGCACCCACAGCGACAAGGGAGCTGATGAAATTGCTTCAATCTTTTACGTTTCCTTTCGTTTTCATTCTCTGCCCTTCGTTTTCATCCTTTTACTTTTATATCGTGTTTTTATCCTTACGGCTTACACTCTTCAAAACGTTTCCGCCGTTTCGTTTCCACTTTTCAGTGGTTTTGAGCCTTCGCTAAGGTCTAATTTTCTGTCGGCATTTGCGCTTTTTGGCTGTTCCCAACTTCCGCCATGGTTAGTACAGTTGTTTTCCTAACGAAGTTGGCGAACAGACGTTTGGCGGCCCATAGGCCGATGGAAAGCTGGTTACACTGTGTATAATCCAAGTTCTAGAACTTTCTTGACCTTTCCCTGTGATAAAATCGCTTCTCACTAGATGATCATGGTAAACGTTCGTCAACGAGGTGTTATCTCCGCTGATTTCTGACCGATAGACCACATCACAAGTCGACGGCTCATCCCTGCCCAATGATCACCCATGAAACAGATCGCTGCCATTGACATTCCAATCGTTTGGCCGCCACTGGACTGGCGCCGACTGAGATGAGGTCGTGATATGAAACAATCTTATCTATAATCAATCCGTTCTTATCACAAGGAGCCTATTTTCAAGAACGCTGTTTTCAAAAGAAAACCATAGTTATTTGAAGAACAAAGTAACCGTGGCGAGCGTTCCAGTACTCCTTGGTTAATTTCTTCGTCCATCCCAAGATTCGTTTCAATTTGAAGCTCCATTTTCCGCAGCACTTTTTGGATCCCTTACGACCACGAAAAACAGCTCCTTGGCTGCAGCGATCAGGAATCGGCGCTTTAAATTCGGGGCTGCAAATCCACCAGTCAAGCCACCTGGCGGGGTTTTCCCTTTCACAGACTACAAGGGCTGTCACTCAGCTGGCCAACGGCGGCTCGTGCTGCTTCATTGTGTAGTATTTTCAAAAATTTTCGTGAAAAATTGGTTTTAATAGGAGTTGTTATTTCATAATGGGGCTAGGGATTTATGTGTGCAACCTCCATCAGTAGACGGACACCGACCCCTCCAGCGGTTTGATGTGGATATTTCATGATTTTTTTTAAATTTTGGGATGAACTCTCGAGCTTAACTGGTCGAGCGCTTCACATCTGAGTCATCATCCGATATCCTTCCTTGAAACGTTGAAAACCAAAGGCAACTACTTCAAAAACCTTCAAGTTATCTCGTTCTTAAGCCTCAGCATCGATGGTAATCGTCAGTATAACAATTTCTTCTTCCTCATGAGGCCGCTCAATAAAATTTTTCCAACTAACAGCTCCGTGAGGCAGAAGAAATTAATGATAAAAAGCAATTAGATTCTCAGGTCTCTCCTTCTTCACCTTACTCAGCGGTAGGACCAAATTTTCTGGTGGTCCGGTTAGATTGTTGTTCCTTACTAGATTTCCATGAATACTTTGAAGATGAAGCTCCGGAAGGCTGCCATGAAGAAGGATTTCACAGTTGGCCGGTAAGTTGACAAATAAACCTCGCACCTTAACCCCTTCACCCACCACAAATGAGTGAAGTAGTGTCGTGGCAGTTCCGTCACGTACTTTGGGGTAAGCTACCGTGAAGCGACAGGTATGTGATTCAGACAGCTTTTTTCTCGACGACGATGTTTTTTTCGAGGCGAATCGCCGTTCAAGGTTTCGCTTTCGAGAGCTATCGATTTCGTTATCGACGGGGTGGAGTGGAGCTGATGTTGATTTAAACGCCGACTGTCTCTCCACTGTTGGGTGTGCGGTTGTTATTAGAAGAGACGAATGCTTGACCTTGGAGCGCGCGTATTGAATGCCGTCGGGAACGGCGGCGGCGAGTTTCAGTTTTATTCTGCCAATGACCGACTTATGAAGAAAACTGCGCTCACTCTCGTAAAACTCGACGAACTTGGTAGCGCAAAAACGACGTCGACGACGACGACGTTGATGAAGTGGAGATGTACAGCGCCACCACTCCACACACCAACACACCCACCCATTGGGTGACGCGTGTGGGGCGTTTTCACCCAGCCGTTAATGGACATGGCTCTCGTCGCCTCTTTTGGGGCCTGTTTCACGAGACAACGACACTTAGCAGGACAGCCGTCGGCTCGCCCTCGAAAAGCGCCCGTCCGAAGGCCTTCGTCCCAATGACTGAGGAACACGAATCAGCCAGTGTAACATAGCTACAGCCGATAGACAAGTATTCGAGAATCAGAAATCGTGCTGCGACGCACCGCCAAAAGACAATGGAAATTTTAGAAATGTTTAACTATAATCGGAATATGCTGCACTATTGAGCGAAGTACGTGGATCAAACTTTATTGGCCTAACGCCTCGACTTTTCCCTCATATTCCGAGACCTATTGGCAGAAAACTCTTGACGTGTGGAAGAGGTCGAGATCTAGGGCTGATGAAGTTCGATCCAACTACAAACCTCTCTTTGCACAGCAGCATATAGCGATTACAACATCATGCAAAATATAATTTTTTAGATGACCGCGTACTGTACTTAAATCAAGTGATCCGCCGAGAGCGCTGCCAAAATTTAGAGAAAATATTAAATAAGATAAAGTAGATAGTCATGAATAAGACAAAATAAATAGTCCTGAAGTGATTGTCATGAGAAACCATCCATGAAGAGCCTTGAGATAACTTGAGAGTGTAACCTTCTTCATGCGGCTTTTCTTCTACACACATCAATGATTTGGAACGTGGCCAACAACCTGACATTTATACTACTATTCTCATGGTATTTTTAATTTTTAATTAATTTTTTAATTTAATTTTTTGTGCAATGATATCTTTAGAACAGGCTCTTTAATCACTGGATAACTGACGGGGGAAGGTTGTTCCACGTAACATACTTGCGAGGTTACCGATTACCAAACTCTTACCGATTTCCATACCTTGGTGCTACGTTCACAGTGCAGATGTATCCCAGTTACCTTGATTTTGTTACTGTTTCTTTTACTTTTAGTGCACAGGTTCGTCATATTGACGTATGAATAAATAAATAAATAAATAAACAGTTTAGAATTTTCAAACAACGATTTCCAAGATTTGGAGCTACGAAAGCTATCAATAGGTAGCAATAATAGATAACCCGTCGGGTGGTTCATCTGGAGTCTAATGAATAAAAGCAGCGGTCCCCGCATAAAAACCATCCTTTACTGGTCCGCTCGCATCTATTTTCTGCTGTTTCTGCACATTTTCATTGTCACTTTTACCTCTTCCACTTTTTCCACAGCTCGAGGCGAGATGCTGGATGACCTTCGAGGTGAAAACTCAGTTATAGTAACTGCCCCACCTTTGCAAAGTCAAGGGTTCATTGGTAACGGAGATGGTATCGCTGACGCATTCGCGTAAATGGTGACCGTGACAACCTGATCAATTACACGATGATAAAGGTTCAACTTGGCAGAGAGGAGTGGCACAGCTGTTGATCAGCCTTTTGAATTTGAAACTTTCATTTCAACTCCAAATTATCAGGGTGACCCAAAAATTCGCGTGCATTTCAAATTCTGACTTCTTTTATTTACAACTCAAGGAAAAGCAACAAATTATCAATCCGGTTATCATGGTTACGCAGAGTTGCTATACCGGATCGCTGGCAGTGAGTTGGGCTTGACCATGATAACCCTGTTGGCCATCTATTTGTTTTTCTTGAATTATGAATAAAGTGAATAAGAACCCAAAATGTACACGAACTCTCGGGTCACCCTAATGGAATTGAGACGAAGTCGCAGCGGGGGCTCGGGTTAATATGGCAGACTTAAAAATCCTAAAGATTCTTTGGTTATTCTTTTGGTAATTCTCTTTTGACGAGACGAGTAGGAATCAGTTGCGCTGCTTGCCAGTTTCTGAATCATTAATATGGGTAAAAGATCGAAGCTAAAGGAGTCGGCGTTGATCAGTCCCCTGAGTACGCGCCACGTCCATTTAGAATCGTAGAGGCACAGTGACATTTGGCGTGTACCCTCCCCAACAAGTCTGGTACTAATTTGCCCGGCCCCGGGAAGGAAGCTCTGGTTAGCCCGGGCGAGTATCCTACAATGATCGTGTGGGTGTCAATAGCGCCTCCTCCGACTGTATTATGATATGGGTAAAAGGAAAAGGTAAAGGTGTCACCACTGATCAGTCCTCTAAGGATGAGCCTCGCATTAGGGTTCCACTCAGAATTGTAGAGTCATGGTGAATGTACTCGGCCTATACCATGACCTGCGGGGGCCAACCGCTATACGAAGTCAGTGTCTTTGCCTTCCCAGACAAATGTGGTAGGGATGGAAGGCTTGGTAGGCCCTCGGCTTGGTAGGTAGGATCGATCGCTCGACCGTGCGGGTGACAGCAGCGCCTCTTGCCACTGCACCACGTGGGCGCTTATAATGTGGGCACCGAAAAGAAAAAAGCAGCATGACGAAGGTCACAAACTCTCCATCTTCCCCGGCAAGAATCTCGTTCAATGGAATTCTGAATCCCCAAGAAACGGTCAGCGAAACTTAGTCGAAATTCAGTCGCCCTCTGCACTGTTCCCTCCGTTTCATCCATTTCTTTGTTGTGTGAGGTTGTCGGAAAGGACAAAGCAGGCAGCGGCATCGATCCCTCCCTCAGGTGTTTTTTCTGTTTTATTGTGCTTCGATGTTGTCACTCCTAAAGGTGTTACGTTTTCGCCTGCTTCTTGATCGGACGGTCGGACGCCTCAATGCGCGTATACAGACGTGAGACCGGTTTTGGCGGTAGAAGCTGGACAATACGACGACAAACCAGAGGAGGCAAAACGAGGCAAAACAGCGCCCCAACGCTGATGGTGACGAGCCGTTGTGGGAATCAGTTGACACTATCTCTTCACGGACCTATTCGCCACAAATTGCTAATTCCGTCAATCCACCACCGTCCCCTGTGCTGTGGGGAGGCGAGGAAAGTCGAAAACGAAAGCCGAAACTGGCCATTTAAGACTACCTCGATCGGACGCGTTTTTATGGCCACACCGATGACCATTTTACACCACCACGACGACGTCTGGCGACACCAACGATCCTTGTCCGAACGTCAAATATAAAATTGACGTAATCGACGGCAGGTTTTTTGCTTCTGGATTTCTTCTACGCAGCTGCTGCAGCTGAAAAGGGCGCCATCGACACGCAATCCACTGGCAGCAGAGTGTAACCGAGAGAGGCATCGATTTCCTCCTTCTTTCACACGCTTGCAGAAAGCATGATCCGCTACCCAAACAGGAAAACAATGGACAAGAACGCAAGAAAGACGGGAAGAAGGACAGGAAGGACTGAAAAAGTCAAAGGCAATACCACAATGCCATCACACTGATCGAATGCAGAGCTGGCGGGATAAATAAATGATATGACAAACCTCTTGGCCGAAAGTATGTACACCTCAAAAATCGAAAAAAATAACAACGTGACCTTTTCTCGTGATAATTGAATGGTTTCTGACAGGCGATTTGATTATTAAAGAAGATCGTTTGAAATCATCCGTTTGACAAGAGTACAATAATACACACGATCGATACATTGGTTTCATTCGACTACGGTATCATTTAATAAATAAATCAGTTGTTGAAGAAATGCTAATGTTACGTAATATACGAGGTCTGGGCCGCTCAGTAATGCTACCGTAACTTCACCTTACCGTAGGTATGAAAAATGTCGTAAGTACGCTAATTCGATGATAAATGTCACTTCGAGTTGTGGCGCAATCGATCGATTTGGCTTTTCGAGCATTGAGATGCTGGCCATTTTCTATTCTCGTTCGCCCTTAAGACAAACTCGCAGAACTTGAAGCTGATGAAGGTGGGCAAGGGTCGCCGGTATTCGCCCCTGACCACTCTTGGCATGTTTGGGCATACCCGAGAGGCTTCTGCTGAATAAAAGCTCGACCAACTCCGAATCTTTACAGTCTGAGGACCCCCTGGTTACCTATACTTGCCAAGACAACTGGATGATTACAGAGATACTAGGGAGATCTTAAGGTGCAGGATTCCACCGTTTCCAACATAATCACTAATCATTTGACTTTGCCTACAACATTAGAAATGAACGGAAAAGCTGAAAAAACTCATTTGAACGCTCTTACTCTCCGGAATTAGAGTGTGGTAATTGATCGGCCAAGATTAGTATCACTTCATTGATTGGCTTACCGAGGGCCAAAAATGGGCTCTGCTCTCATACTTCACCCACCCGCGTACTTCCACACCCAAGGGTCTGTTTCGGCAGCCACCATTAAGCTACGTCTCTAATGTCTATCCTGCATGTTGATCTCCCGCTACTATAAGCTTTTATGGAATCTCGATCTTTTGTATGATGTAACGGCGTTTAGGTAGTTTCCCAGGTGTAGATTGGGCCTCCCAGGCTCTGATGAAGGCGACAAAGAATAAACGTAAAGGTAAAAAGGTAAAGGTATCGGCGTTGATCAGTCCCCTAGGGACGCGCTGCCGCATTCGTGTACCATTCAGAATCGTAGAGGCATGGTGAATGCATATTTTGCCTATACAATGATCTGCGGGAGCCAGCCGCTATACCAGATCAGTGTCTCTACCTTTCCAGACAAGTCTGGTACCAATTTACCCGACCCCGAAGGGAAGGAAGGCTTGGTTAGCCTGCCCCAGGATCGATCGAACCGTGCGGGTGTCAGCAGCGCCTCTTACCACTGTACCACGCGGGAACATATAGATGGGGGTAGAAGAAACGTAAGGCGAACAAAAAAGCGTCGTTTATCTAATACACATTCTAAATGCTGAAAGAATCCATATCGCGATCTTTGAGAGTGGAACGTCCCTTACTGCTTCGTGGAATTCCCGCCACGAAATCGGGTTCGTCACTGGCCGTGCTGCTAAGGAATTTCGCACCAGTGGAAAGTGGCGAGCACTCGGGGCGCAACCCCTTCTGTCATTCGGTCGGTGACGCAGCGCCATTTCCTAGAGCGAATGCTGCTGCTTGTCTCGCTACCAGATGGATGTACTCATTAGCTACGCGAACGACCTTGAGTCCATGAAGTGCGCGCCCGGGTCAAATCGGGCCGCTCTCCTGCCACCGTGACATCAGTGCTGAACCGCGAGGAATTTCACCTCGTATCAGCGCCGTTCAGTTCATTTCTTTCGCTCAACTGCGGTTGGAATCTCGAACTTTCGACGGTGCTGTTTAACCTGACACTTTCGTGATGCAGAGCATTGAACACCTACATATCGAAGTAGGATATCGATCAGATGGATCTTTGTTGAGTGCCTTCTTCCAAAGTAATAGGAACAGGTGAATTGTTCTCTCCATTGTAGTAACTGGTCATTCCTCGACTGATTATACTGGTCCATGGTCAGATAATTATGGTCTTGTTTGGGATGGCTACAACGGAACCATTATTTATGGAAGCGTTATTTTGACGCAATTAAGTTAAGGAAATTCGGCACGAGCTGGGAGTTTTCCAAGTCTCGCCTACTTATGAGGAAGTGTTGTTGATAGTCATAAGCTAATGATGACCAGGTACTGAGCAGATAGTAGTCTTGGTCTATGTGGCGGTAAAAAATTTTTCCAAATTTCTTGCGTTGTTAGTATTTTTATACTACGAGTTTGTTGTCTAGGATCGCTCTGTTTATTTTAACTATTGCATTGGCTTTTCTAAGCACGTCTATGATAGGCGTAAATAGATAAATAAAGAAATAAATAAATATCCATCTTGTCCCGTGTTAGACAAATTCATGGCTTCTACACTCCCGGAGCACCGTATTGTACATATTGGGATGAATCATAAGTAATCGGACATTTGCAAGTGTTCGGATTCAGATTCAAACTTCCCGCCAATGAGGGCACCACCGTTCAGGACTGATAAGATACCAATTGATAGAGGGAGAATAGCATTACGAAACAGTTCACCGAATTCACTTCGGTAGAGGCGCTAAGGGCTCCTTCACACTCTACCGCTGCAGTAAACCAATGTAGAGCAGTTAAAAGTGGAGTACAGGTACGTCCGCAATCGCTGCGCGCTTTTGTGTCGTTCACTGGATTGTCGTTGGTCAAAAAACTATTTAGTGCATAGTTGACGATATGGGTGGTTTTTTGGCTTTTGCGAAGAAATCACCAGATACTGCTTACTGGTTCAATGTCTCCGGAATTCATTCCGTCTGAATCGCATGTTTGCAATCATCCTGCTTCTCCTTTTCCTAACTGAAAACAATAATATCCAATCCTTGGAACGCTTGAAGTGGGTTTACAAGGAAAGTGCAGTACAGGTACGTTTTAAGGTTAGACAGCTCGGTCAATGGATTTCACCGGTGCTCCCGATTATTTATGAGTCAGCCTAATAAGAAGCTAGAATCTAAGAGAAGGTGAGAATCTGGTGCTCATGATACTTCAGGCGAAGCTCCATGAATCGCTTAAACTCTTTGAGCCTGAATCTGGAGTAGCTATTGTGCTCAGCCTCCTCCTTCTCTTCTCTACCAGGTGAATCGTTCTGTTCTTTTTTGAGATATTGAGACGAGGGAAATTAATTGAGACTATTGCTTTCCCGGGCCCAGATTCATGAACGGTCTCCCAAACCGCGACGAAGCAAGAACCAGACGGCAGGGTCGATGAGAGAAAGCGTTTAACATAGGAAGTTTATGATAAGTAGACAAAGGTAGGCACCGTTCGGGCTATATCTTGGGGTTTGTCGGGGATTTACCAATGATGAATCTGGATCCTGGAGCTTCGGAATGTTTACTTCAAAGAAAAGGAGAGTTGCGCGCCGGCATTGTGCTGGAGAGAGCTAACAATTAGTAAACCCTGCTATTAGAAGCTGGATAGGTTGCATTGACGCCCGCTTTTTGCCGACCTTTTTGTCAGCAGTCAACACGGGTTTGTCGCTCATTAACCCAGATGCTTACTAGTGAATAATGAGGTGTAAGAGCATGGGCGGCGTGAACGTGGTATACGCTGACTCATCACCTCTTTATGCGTTGTACATCAAAGGAATTCCTGTTATCACCCGACCCAAAGAAGGGCACTCTCACTGGAAACTTTCCCTGGACCTGAACCTCAAAAAACATCTAATCGCTTTGGGTATCCTCAATCTGGATCAATGAAGGTGTGTTAGAAGCTCGATGGAACCTGAGATTCTTTTAAGAGGTCTTCTATTATATATGGGTAATCCTAGTTCTATACGATCAATTTTCAGGGATTCTTTTGCTACATCTTCCCTGAAACTTGTAGCTCTTTCATACCAACTCTTACCTAATTTTAGTTGTACTGCATATCTATGTGGATATAATGATAAATAAATCATATCGAAAGCAAGGGAAATGGAAGCTACCTGAAACAGGTACCGATATCTCCGTGGTTAAATAACATGAATGGTGATTGACTTTGGATTAGGTAGACCAAACGAACCTTTAATCAGAATGCTACAGCCTTAGTTTACCTTTAGGGTTTTATTTATTTATTGATGAGGATGAGGAATTTCTTGATGAATATTTTGTTTGTTCATTGAGGATGAGCGCCAAATGTGGGCAGGTCCATGCCCAAGATGGCATAAGCTAGGTAAATGACTAAAGTTTAACGTTCTCATTACGCTTGAAAAAAGGAAATCTTGAAGAAATTAAAAGCCAAATATCACAGAACAAAAATAATACTGTCACATTCTCTACTCAGTGTTTCAAACCGCATTGTGCGGAAATGTGAGAAAACTCAGGTAGTTTCCTGCTGGATTGGTTACCCTAATTTACCTCGATTTTTGGATTACCAGGCTCTGACAACAATCACAGCAGTCATATAAAAAACTTCAAATAAAAGCCTGTCTGTCATCATCTATGTAAAAAGCTAAAAACGCTTGTCTTTTTGCAGGAAATTCTGTTCTATTCTGCGCCAAAATTACGAAAGTGATTTGCGGCTACGTAACACTCTTACCTAATTGCTACTAACTTAATTATAGTATACTCTGTCTAGACATGACTGGAAGCCGGAGAGGCTTTTGATGAGCACGGAATATTGGCGGGTAGACATACCAGGGCATTTTCTTTTAGTGGCAGCTTCCCTTAACTCACTAGAAAACCTAACAGAGTAGTGGCTCGCATGGTGCTACTGTATAAAGGAAAAGTCAGCATCGGAACGGTAGGATAAATCAACAATAAAGAGCGATCTTCATCAGAAAGCTGATTTTGGGTTTGTTTGCATATCTCTGCCCACTCACCAGGTGTTGCCGGTGGAGCCATGCACGTTCCGCATGCTAGCTGACAATTCGCGGCCATCCATTCCTCGTTCACCTGAAACGAGCAAAAACGACCGTTTGCCCCGTCGAGGTCTCAGTTTCTGACACTTTCGATTTGTGTGTACGTAAGAATTGTGACGCCGAAACAATTCTCGGTTTTCGGTTCTACTTGATGGTTGGTCGTGTTCGATTTTAGGGGTTGAGACGAGATCCAGAGCCAAAACGTCGTCGAAATCCGCCGTCTGCTTACCTGACATTCGCCGATCGACGCCCAGAACCGGCACCACTCGTGCTGATCGCAACATCCATTCGTGAGGCATTTAAATCGGGAGGTAATCGGAGGCGAAAGCGTCTGAGAGAACACCCCTGAAAAAGCGCCACATCGCCATACATCGACATGCATCGAGAATTTGGTGAAGGTCAACCTAGAAGCTGGAAAGCTGGAATAGGAAAAGGAAAAGAATTGCTGGATGCATAAGAGAGATGAAGAGAAACGAGGTATTTTCAACCACTGATTTGAGCCTACTCAAGTGTCAGTGTAAACGCCCAACAGATGTGCCCACTAGGTTTTCTGAAAAGGAACGTCTAAAAATGCTGGATTCGAGGAAAGGTTGGATCAAGGCTTCTGACAAATTGATCGCTTGGCGGAAGGAAATGAACAAATCTTTTTGAATAAATCTACAGAAATCTAGAGTTCTTCAAAGTGAGATAATTTCAGCTTTCTCCCTTACTCTTACTTGGGTAAGAAAAACCTGCAGTCTCCTGGGCCCAAATTCACGAACGGACGAGCGGTCTCAGATAGCGCGGCGCAGCCAGAATTAGACGGCAGAGTCGATGAGAGATTGCGTATATCATAGGAAGTTGAGGATAAGTAGAAATAGATTCGAGCCATTCACGGGCTATATCTCGGGGTTTATCGAGGTTCACCAATGATGAATGTGGGCCCTGATGACAAAAATCAGAGTTGTCATTCGACCAATTCAACTTCAATGTTGAAATAATAGGAGGCCATTTGGTGCCCGAAAAAACCGCCCGCTAACCCACGAGTCGACATTACAATGTTGCAATTCACGACGATGTACTTCTGTAGAAATTTTGCTGTTTCAAATTTTCTACGGAATGATACTGCTGCGGTAAAGTGCATCGACCTGAATACCATTACCCATCGTCTTATCTTGACGGCTAATCTATTTATCACAAAAGCGATAAACACATGCGAGTGATCACGAGGGTTTCTGAAAAAAAAACAAGATTCGCAATAAATTCAACAGCACAAGTTAAGGCGCGGACACTTTTGAACTGATTTTCTGTAGGAAAAAGTCGCTAGAAGAACTCCTGCCTTCGAACTACATACCAGCACAATGTGGGCGGATGAGCGGAGGAAAAGTTAACGAATTTAAAAACAAGAATATGATGTTTCCATAAAGGCTCGATCCTGAACCGCTCCCATGTTTGGCTTTAGTTGATTAAATATTTTCTTCAATGTTAATCAGAAACTATACGTAGAAAAGTTAAGAAGAGGGTGGCAGTCATTCCTTTCCTCGTGATGACGGGGCGAAAAGCGAGAGAATAAAAACGAGAGAGCTTAGAAAGGCAAACGAATTGGAGGAAATAAAGGTAAAGTCGACAAAACATAGGACACGAGTATAGGACCTGATGTTTCTATCATAAGAAAAAGCGGTCCATCTACGAGATATCAGCAGACAAGCTAAGAGTTCGAAAAAGTGATGAGATAAATGATCAGATCCGCTCGAATTCTGATCGAACATTGCAATGCTTCATCGACACCGATTGATCGATCGATCAATTTTCTTTTTCTGTGAAAAAATACATAAACTCAGAAAACGACTATACAGGCGATTTGGGCCTTGTAGCAAAAACATCGACAAGGGTTTCGTTGCTTTTTCTTCCACTCTCTCATTTCTGCAGACAGCCGCTTGCAGAATTTAAACTTTCCAAAATCTTTCCTTAAAAAAAGTGAAGAATTTAATCCACTATCGCTCTCCACCCGCCGTGATTTCCATTTCGTTTTAGTTCCGGTGCTTTTTTTCGTTCTTAATAGCATCCTACACTTTCGGACAACAGGTGAAGCCGACCATTACACGGTCAACGTTCACATAATAATAGACTGAAACTAGTCTAAGCTCACAACAGCTCATAATTGACCAAATCGCTCTGGTTTACCTAACCACAGGTTATACGTGTTTGAGGTGGACGGCCTGAAGAGGTTGACGTTGACTGAGTGTCGCGTTGGCCGGATCAGAAAACATAAATAAAAGTCAAAAACATAGGATTTCGCTACGAGTTCTCACCACTGGATGAATTCCACCTTTCTGATTCTGGACACCGTGTTTTGAACTCCATAAAAAAAGGTAGTAAGACCGGCTAGGCGACTATAAAAGCGGTCTTTCCGTTCATCTAGCGGTTCGTTACCGACGGAGAGCTTTTCAGAGTGGTTTTAACAAATCTCGCTGATATGGTCGAACATTATATCCCATCACGATTTTTTAAACATTGGAAACTTTAAACTCTCCGGGCTCGCGTGGTGCAATGACAGGGGCCCACTTACTAACAATAAGAGACGCACGGTCGAGCGATCGATCCTCGCTCAGGCTCGCCAAGCCTTCCATCCTTTCGGGGTCGGGTAGATGGTATCAGACTTGTCTGGGAAGGTGAAGTCATCGACGTGAATCTGACCCCAGTTATCCATTGTACGGGCAAAATACGTATTCATCGTGCCTTTATTCATGATTCTGATTAGAGCACGAATGCCGCCGAGGAGGATTTAATAGGCTGATCAACGCCGTATACCTTATCTTTGGCTTCCATCTATGGAATAAAAAGTAATGGTAAAGGTGTCTGCATTGATCAGTCCTTTGGGGACGAGCAGCGCAATCGTATTCCATTCATAATAGCAGAAGCGTGGTCCGGGAATGCGGATAACAATGTTTGCTCTATACAATGACCTGTGGGCCATACATAATATCATGTCAGTCTTCACCTTTCTAGACAAGTCTGGTAACAATTTACCCGACCACGAAGCGATGGAAGGGCAAGGATCGGCGACTGTCAGCGACGCCTCCTACACTAAATGACACGCGACTTGTAAACTATAAACTTTTTCTATGAAGTACCCGTGGAAAGAGGAGGTTTCACCTTCACGAATGTTCTGGATCTTTTAACCATGTCGATATAATTCTGATTGGGGTTCTAAAGCAGCGGAGCACCTTGGGGACTAGTCAACGCCAGCACTTTAACTTTACCTTTTACCCTGGTTCCGTTACAGTAACGACGACCCAGTGGTGAACGATGACACGCCATCCGTTCCGCGTCAGCTAACCAACACCATTTTTGTCGAAGAAGTAACGAGTTTGATGTCGAGAGGAGTTGTTTCGTTGCATCATCGTCACCCGTATACCCAGCCGAAACTACCCCCATCATGCGCACATTGACTTTCTCTCGTCGTCGCTCTTGTCATCCGAATATAACGGGGCGCTGCTGATTACAGCGTAGGGCGCGAGAACCTTTCTTACAGCGCCCAGCCGTAAACCGCTTAGGGCTTTGTTCGACAGCCAAGCAAAGAGTGCCGTCATCATCAGCATCATCTATGTCGTTCCCGTTAGGAGTCACATACCAGTGCCTATATGGGTGACGGTGCCGACCATGGACCAGTTGAACTTTTCGCCGTCGCCCTCGAGGCGGCACAACATGAACCAAACTTGTCCGAGAAGAATCGAGTTGCCAGTCACGAGTTGCCCAGCGAAGGTTCAATCCCCTGCTTCGTCGGCCACGATATTCCGATGCCTCTAAAGACTCCATCTGCCCAACAGGGCTTCTTCCATCATCTTTCAAGTGACCAGCTAATGTTTGCCGAACCACTGGCTCCACTTAACCGTGCTAATCATGAACGAGACGGTTCATTTGTTTCGAATGAAGCAAAAAGAAGAACTTTCCCATCTTGGGAACTAGACCAGGGATAATTCGTGTTTGTGGCTCGATTAGGAAGTGATTTTATTCGACCTTCGAAAAAAACCTCGCGACCTTCAAAAAACACGACGATGATTCATGGAAATATAACGCGTTGAGTGTACTTCTCGGAGAATTTGATCTAAGGTTCCAGGAAGAGCATTAGGGCTAGATTTGAAAGTTTGAGGGCACGTAGCGAACTGGTAAAAAACGCTGCTGCTACACTCACAGTTGAGCGATCAGCCCTCATCGTGGCCCTCGAAGCATTCCATCCCCGGGGTTGAATTATCACCAGGCCTGCCTAGGAAAGCGAAGGCACTGACCTGCGCAGCTGATGGGCACAGAAAGTCATTGTATAGAACAAATGATTGTTCACTAGGCCTCTACAATTCTGAATTGAGGACGAATGTGTGGCGCGATATCGGAAATCTGATGAGACCCGACCCACCTCTGAAGAATTATTCGCTATATTTAATGCGAAAGGTTAAAAGAGTGTGAAAAGTGGCTGAAATCCGAAAAACTGTACGGTATAATGTAGATCATCTTCCCAGTTTTTAAGATGCCCCCTTCTTGTCAAACCGATCTGCATGAGGGCAAATGTGGATCATCGGACGAAAAATTCTCCAAAGTTAAATCGCGTATCCTAGCTAAGTATCCACTCTGCTAGGTGTTTCATCAAATTCAAAACGAAACCAATCGAAAGCTGAAAAGGAACGTGCTAAAAATCTACGAAGATTGGATGTATTTATTTCGTAGGATTCAAACGGTCAACAGTCGTTTCAATTCAACTTTCAACAAACGTGCTCAGCTGTTTATGCTGACGAACACGTTTTCGAACGGACGGACAACACAAAGCCTTCTATGGGATACGCCGCTGCTATACATTTTCCATTTTTAGAAAACTTTCACAACCCCGTTATTTGTCAAAACCCTGGCGGCTGGCTAATAATGGATTTATCTATGGGGACACCAAGAATCAAGTTTCAAATAAAAACGATCTGACCTTGATCTTTGAGAATTTCGAGCAGTAGCCTAAGATTGATCACAGGTAGAAAAAAGTTTCGTAGCCTCGGCCTTGATAGGGATGTCGACTCGGCATCGAATCAATGGCGCTATTCAGACAGTTTTCTCATTTGTTGAAGTTTTCAACACTTCTATTTTAAGTCGGCAGAGTCTGTCCACTTTTTTCAAATACGCTTCGTCGATTAGAAAAAATAAGAAATGGACAGAAGTTTTGAGTCGAAGTTCAAAAAAGTCATGATCTACACTCAATTGATTCGAAGCCACCTTATTCTTTCGGAGAAAACTTTTCTCTTGTTCGCGGATAGAGTGGGAAGAATCGGATTGAGAAACGGTCCAAGATTTTCTTTGAAACTTTCGAAGCTAATCGCCAAAATAAAAATTATTTGGCATGAATAAATCTCAGTTCTGACCTGCTGTGCCTTGCAAGCTTCTACGATCCAAAACAGCCGGCCGAGGCCAATGGTCATGAGACGACCGCAAAAATATCCTAATTGATTGGCTTTTTCTTTCCAGTGGAAACTATTTAGAGCTTTATAGTGCAGTTTTAGACATTTCCGAACCGAATTTTCTCCTTTTACAGCTGTGTCCGATTGGCGACGCCTATATCTACGGTGCCCGTTGAAGCACAGGATGACGAGTGGTAGGCGGTGCAGGGTGGTTCCTAATGTAATGGCTTTCGAAAAAACGATGAAAAACGACGCAAATTCAATGGAGATGACCAGGTGAGCGTGATGATGGCAACGACTTGTTCCCACGACACCCGTTCATCAGAAAAATCCGACACGAACGCACGAAATCGACGAATCGCTAGGCACTACAACCAGATGATTTGGTGATGATGTGAATGATGATGATGATGGTGGTGGTTTTCATGGCAGGTTTCTTCGACGAGATAGAGGTGGGTGTTCAGAAGCGGTTGATTAGGTTAGCTGAGTCAAGTTCCCTACCTGATAAAAGCAAATGGTCTGAAGATTAGGGATCTGAGAAGGAAGCTTAGAAAGGAGCTTTCAATGTAGTCACTGGTAATCAGCTGAAGTTGTGAAGTCAGTAGGTAGTCTAATAATGGGAGAGAAAGTGTCAGCTGACTTACTGTAATCGGAAAACGGGAAATTATTAAGAAAAAAGTGCTTTCAGAATTAGAGGTTTTGGAAAAATTGAAAAAAAATTGAAAAATAAAATTGATGTCCAAGGATGAGAATCCATCATCATCCTTTGGAACCACATAGGTTTGGGAAATGCACAGCCCTGGCCGCCTTGAAGACCTAAAGAAAACTTTGTTCACGAAAACACTCAAGAAACCGTGTAGCTCAAAACTGCTCGAAACTCGCTTAAGCATTCGTTGTATGTGAAATAGAGGACATTACTCAGCGAGGCGCTAGTTGAAAGAGTAACCTAATTGACCCGGCAAACAGTCCATAGGCGTAATTAAAGCTTTGTAAACGATTAATCGTTTTGTAGAAGAATGATAATTTATTGAGAGACACATCCCTTTGCTCTTCTTTCTCTCATCACGTTACACGATCGTGTTCGCTTGTTGAATTGAATGTAATCGTGCAGTTATTCACGTATTTTATAAATAATTGGTGAATAATATTAGGTTGGAAACGTAGTAAAAAGCGTTAGTTACGGAACACAAGAACATATTATTATGCGAATGCTAGAAAGATTTTGACCTACACCTCATTACTGGATCGTCCTTGCCCAAAAATCTCCATGGTTATTAATGAGTGATGACACAACTTACAGTTGATCTCCATGGCTAAAGACAGTGGTTAGGTGAATGCTGATACTATCACTGATGAATTCTTTGAAGTTGGTACAGATCGATTAATCGTTTTGTAGAAGAATGACAATTTATTAAGAAACAAATCCCGTTGCTCTTCGTTCTCTCATCACGTTACACGATCGTATTCGGTTGTTGAGTTGAATGTAATCCCACAATTATTCATGTATTTTTGTAAATAATTGATGAATTATAGATGATAAAAAGATGATGATAGTGATTATCATCCTCACAGTGTGATCTTCCAGCCCTCTAAATTTTTCAACTACGGAGGCTCAATAACTTAGGTTTCCGGCAAATCTAACTCTGTATAGTAGCCTGAGGAAAGCATTAGAGATCAAATAGAATACAACACATAATATTTTCTGTAGGTAAATTGTCATTAAAGTTTTCCGTGCACAAAATAAACCCACTCAATAAGCCTACTAATTTTCAACGATTTAGTAACTGTTTGCCGGACGCCTACCCTTGAAAACTTCTGTATCAATGATCTGGCTAACTTTCCAATACCATACAAAAGCGAACCCTTTGTCGCTGAAACCCGGGCCATTTCAAACTCGACACGGCTAATCAGAGACAGTCCAGAACAACGCGACGGTTCCTAGTAGAGGATTTTATTGCTGTTCTGTTCAGCCGACTCCTTAGAAACCTGCCTGAGAGACCTTGTTGCATCACACCCAAGTACATACACCGTCATCCCCACACACCTGCGCCGCTTTTTCCGCAGCCGGTGGAAACTCCATTAACGATCGAAATCGCTGCCATTGTGAACAATCAATGGAGTGAGAGGTTCGGGCGTTTTTTTTTCAAGCCAAAGAGCCTCAGAAGAGCAAGATTTACAGAAAGGAGAAGAAGAATGGAAAAAAGAAGGAGAAGAATGGGATAAAAGGTGGATTAGGTGACGGAGCGTGGACCAGAGAATCGACCACAATGCCTCCCTTTACCTATCAAAAACAAAGAATGGTACGTACATTAGAAATTAGAAGGTATCCAAATTGAAGGGTAAAGGTAGAATAGCGAGTAGTAGAGAGTTGTTCAATTCCTGAAGGATGCGACGAGCATTAGTCTTCCACTCAAAATGGTAGCGGCCAATCATCCAGCCTATACATCGACTTGTGGAGCCATCCGCTGTCGGTGTCAGTGTCTTTACCTTCCCAGATAAGGCTGGTACCAGCTGGGACAGTTCTCCAGAAATTCTACCGTTCTCAACCATACAGCTCCATAGTTAGTTTCCAAGTTCGACGGACCTTAGGTAAAAGTTGAAAAGACAGGTGGTTCCGTATCCACTGGGTAAACCCATCCTGTGGTGCTCTCATGGTAGTTCCACCTTCCCGGAGACGTCGGGTAAAAATTTACCAGCCCGAGAGGAATGGAACCGTCGGTTGACCTGACGAGGGTCGATCGCTGGATACCGATGAGGGAAGCATTGCCTCTTGCTACCGCTCTAGGTTTGCTACTGTTCCAATGGTTGCTCAAAATGTTCGAATGGTCGGAGACCAAACTTAGGCTTCATTCAGTGAATAGCGATCATAAGAACGGAACTCGTTGATGAGCCATGTGCTCTTCTCATATTTTCTGACCACATTCGTTCGATATGCGACTCTCCTAATATCCCTTTCTTTTCTTTTTTTCTTTCTTCTTCCTTTCCTTCCTTCATTTATTGCTTGTTGGACTCACGGCGATCCTATGCCAACACTGGTGTCTAAAACACCTCAAAAGCGTTGTTGTGCATAAAAGTAGCAAAAAATGGAGACGTAGCATAGGCGGTGTACCTTCTTAGCAGGCTTAAGCTTAAGCCGGCTACTTAATCCTTCTTGGTCAGTCGGCCGATGCGACAATTCGAGTGGACTTGAGCGGATATCGACGGACGATCTTTTGCGATGACCGTCACGAGACGGCTGTCGTTATTTGAGCCGAAAAATTGCTAGATAAATTCGCCGATTGTTCGTCGCCCTTTCGGCTATCGTCAACCGATCAGGCCAGATGGCTTGCCAACGTCATGTTCCATCTCCTCGGTCTGATCTTAAGAGGTGTTGAGCACCTTCCAATCGAGCTTCTCGCTAGAATTCCAATCTGCCGTCTTCGAAGACTCTCCATCGAGGCGCTTAGTGCAGTGCCGAGGACCAAAAAACTTGATTGTCGGGAAAAACTATCTAGATCAGAGTCTCGATAAGGGTGCACGACCCGAAGTGATCGCCGCGGAAGCGATTCGGTACATTTGCGGTGGTTTTGTGCGGCTGATCTGAGTGCTTGAGCTTCTGTTGGCGGTTAGCCCGATCATTACGGGGACAATGCCTGCGGAAACTTGCTAAATACGACCGCTAAGTGGGATATATGATGTTTGGCTGGCTGGCTGTGTGACGAGATTCGAAATGTGTCTCTGTGACGGACGGGTACGACGAGATCGTCATCTGCTCGTTGCGTCGTCGTTGTGGTGATTACGCTCAGGAACAATCCAAGAAAACCTCGCATTGTCAGGCTGTTCCAAGCCAGCCAGCCTAACAACGATGAGGACAGGAAGTGATAGGCCTCCTTTGTGGGCTGGCGTGACAGCCAGCTGGGGCATTCTTTTTCCCGCACATTAAGCCCAAAAATCATCGACGACGACAGCTTTTCTATTGATCGATCGGAAGCATCGATGCAACGATTGGGGTCGCGTCTGAAGCCGACTAGCCGGAGGATTTACGATCGTCCCATTGAAAATGGTCGGCTAACATAACAAACAGCTATTAGGTTAATTACTTCTGCGCTGAACGGTTGGCCTGCCGAGCGATCACCCTAGAGGAGGCCTTGAGCTGGATTGTTCTACATAGTAGTATCTATGTAAAACGATTCAGCTCAAGGCCTCTTCTTGGTTTGTCCCGATGGTTTCTGGTAGAACCGATCTGCGAAAAAAAGTCTAAAAATTAAGTGGTGGTGAGTTCCTTCTATAAACACTAAGAATATTCAGAATCGACATCCTCTTCCAATTTATCTGATTGTTTATTCATGTCGACTTATTCGATTCCATTATTTCTTTCATAAAGGTTTCCTCCGCAGTTTCTCTTCATTCCTATGGAAGAGATATTTCAACCTTTCACAGTGCTTCAATTGTTCTTATTGATTTCCCGTTTCCCAGCGGGGTTAAGTAAGGATTTCGAGAGTTAGCTAGATGGTAAGAGTTGAGCATCAGTTGTACAGAGCTATAACGTTCTCCAGTGTACACGAAATTATTTCATTGTTTAATTACGTTTCATGGTTCCTGCAGGTTTCATGTGACATGACTTCACTACCGATGAGACCCTTAGGTGGAACCATATGGACTTTCCAGAGGTCTTTGAATTGCAGGAACGCCTACAATTCAAAAAATAGACTAAAACATCCTAAGACTTAAGCTGTCAATGTAGGGAAAGTAGTGATAAAGGAAGACGGGTATAGTGACGATTGAGAACTATTATAACTAAGAATATTCCACGATCGACTGTCGTTCAACTTTGCCATGCCGAATATAGTACGACTCAAGCCAAATAGCCAAGATGTTACAAATTCATTTCGACTTACGTTTCGGCGAACCCTTGGGTACAGTTTGATTACCCAAGTTTGAGTCTGACGAAAGCAGACTCGCCGAAAGGTTGGTAGGAATAAATTTGTAACATCTTGGCTATTTGGCTTCTGTCGGTCTATTACGTACTACAACTAAATTCTAACTCCAGCAGAGTTGTCTTTGTCAAATTTATCAGTCACATTGGTGCTCGTAATACGTAAAAAGCATCTGGGACGTCCAATATGTTGCACTAAAAACTTGTTGAATACAGTCAGAAGGACCAAGAAAAGCTAATGGTTTCCAAAGTCCCCACAAAGGATGTCGCAGTTTAGGTGGACTTGTCAGAGACGCTATCAGCTTCCATTGGCTTCTAGGTACTCCTCTACCCGACACACTCGTGGACGGCAAAAAAATTGAAAATGTGTCTTCTTCTCCTTTTCATCAATCCTAACTGCATTTTCGCTGACGTATTGAGAGACGTCCTTCAAATAAGATCTCACTGAGACAAAAATGATAATGTTATCAGTACTTCTGGAGTACTTTTCGCTATTTCATCAGCTTGACCTCATTAATCACACACAACTTAGGGCTTAGGAAATGCTTGTTAGCGAATGAGAGTGGCTGTGTAATGTAACACGATGCAACGTGCAAATAGGATTACAGTTACGGACGGCATTCGAGCGAAATGCACCTGAGAGGTTAGATCGGTTAAGTGCGCACGGGTAGGTCGTTTTCTCTCTTTTTGCAGGTGATAGCAACGACGGGGAGAATGGGATACTCATAAGGGTATTGAAGCTCTTAAACTATTCCCAAAGAGTGACTGAATGGCTCTTGTGGGGCCCCTGACTCCGGAGCTTTTAACTTTATTCCCTGCTTTTTTATCCTTAAAAGCTGCCAAGAGAAACTGAGCCAGAGACATTAATCAGCTTTTTTCAAACCAATATTCCTACACTTGTGGCAGCTGGTTTTTTTATGCTTTAAACCCTATAGCAGGTTGTTGTCGATGCTTTAAGAATGAAAAGTCATAAATATTAATTGAGAATTCTCAAAAAAAAACAATTTTCACCACGTGAACCGGTCAATTCTACAATGTATAGTATGTTATCTGCACTGATCGGCCACTTAAGGACGCGCCATGCCCTAGTCATCCATCTAGAATCGTTGAGATATGGTGAATATATATTTGGTCTACGAAATGACTCGTGGTAAGAGTCGCCTTCCCTCTATGTTCTTGGAAAATCAACAAGTTGTTTGCTTCAAAAAGCACCAGAGTTTTCGCGTCAACCTAATAAATGACTAGAAGAACATTGCAAGAACTTTTGTGTGGCGATTGTCGTTCGACAGTTTTACTTCAGTACCGCTTTCTGCTTTGCCCTATCAGCAGCTCTTATTTGGGTTTACCCAGTGATGTTGAAGAAGCTGAAAAAGAAGAAGGCTTTGAAACCCCCGAATGCAAACATTTAAGCACGTTTTGGGGGCTTTTAAAGGCACGGAGGTGAGGGTGGTGGTGGTGGAAAAGAGCGGCACGATGAAGGGGCACCACCATCACGTCGAAACTGGACGTCGCGAACCCCTCAATAGGTCTCTAGCGAGGCAAACACACGCACTTCAACCAGAGTGAAACCCTGCAAAACCGCTTTATCCAAGACCGGCAGCAGGGAAGTCATTCATGCCTTTCATAGCCAAAGAAATCTCGAAGAAAAAGTTAAAAGGTAAAGGTAAAGTTGTCGTTGTTGATCAATCCCCGAAAGACGCGCCGCCACATTCTTGTTCGTTCAATTCAGAATCGTAGAGGCATGCTGAATGCGTATCTAACCGATACAATGACTTGAGGGGGTCACCCGCTATACCAAGTCAGCTCTTCTACCTCCCAGATAAGTTTGGTATCAGTTCACCCGAACCCGGTGGGGTTTCGTTAGCTCGGGAGGAGATCGATGGCACGACCGTGTCTAGCGTTTCTCACCAGTAAGAGAAAAAGCTGGGAGACTGAAGTCAAAGTTTGCGGAAGTCATGAAGTAGTATAGTGAAGATGAATGAGGGAGGAGAACTTTAGATGCGTAAAATTTGAACAACACAAACGAAAAACAAAAGAGAGTATGACGAAAGTGTACGGTAACGGAAAGTGAATATGGGTAAGTAAAGTAGACACTCACCTGGTATTAACAGTAAAATACAAAGCATAGCACACTAGCGAAGAATCAAGCCTGACGTGGGAACTAGCGGAGGTTGTTAGAACGTGGTTGCCGGTGGAGGCGTGGTCACAGCTCCACCCCCCTTACGACAACGACGACGACGGCCTCGACGACGACGACGATGTTACTGTGCCGACTAAATGAACACTCAACCAGCGCCATCTGCACCCTCGACCCATACCCAATGGGTATAGTGCGCTCGGGATATGTTCGAGAAACGGGAAGGAAACTTGAGATGGGAAGAGAGAAATAGGGCGTCGGATACCCGTCGGATACCAGGAGGAGATACCGCGAAGAACTTTCGCTGGTGGGACTTAGACTTTTTCTGATGGAAGATATCGGCTAGGAAGGAAGCCGCTCAAGGTGACGAGATGAAGCTGAGCGTATTCCACACCGCTCGACGAACACCGCCCGAAGGGATATGGGTTGAGATCGGTGTATTTCTGGTGGTTTAAAGCACCAACCCACCACGAAGGCGTTGAATTTTTCACCGATCCGTTCTCGGTGATCGCATCATTTAGTCTTTATGGGTATTCGGGAGATAGGTTGATCTGCTAGACCTCAGGAAGTACAGTGAGCCATTCATTTTTTGAGGATGGAATTTGCAGCTGTGATGCTGATATGTAGAATCGTAGTGATTCCGAGGCTTTACACAGGTTCAAATGTCTATTTTTTCGAAGACATGGAAGTGGACGAGCTGTTCTTCTGCTCGTTCACACTTTCTTTTTCAGATCAGATTTGCAGCCGATTTTCTTCAACAAGTGGATGCCACCTCGTGTAACCGATTGATTGTGAGCTGACTTCCGGATCAGGTGGCGTGTGAGACCGATGTTTGAAAATCGATCTGTTAATCCACTGGTGATCGCTGCGATGGTTATGATCAAGCTTATGGGTGACTGTGTGTCATATAAGAATTTTAAGTTTATTTAACTTATTTATTCAACTTTTTATTGAAAAAGCACCAAAGTGTGTATATCACAGAGAACAAAAGGGAAACACTGGCAGAAATAGTGAAAATAGACGCAGTTATAATGCTATGTACCACAACAACAAAAACTTATCAGTTAGAAAACCCGAATTCGAACTGGTGAAAACAATTACTGTTTGAAAAAGAGAAGTACAAATCAACTAACAAGACCATCTCAATTCCGGCTCTCTCGAGCATATAAGGCAAATGTGGGAACCTGATAGTGAATAGTAGTGGGCGGGAAGCACTGCAAGCCGGCGAGGTGAACGACGCCGGATACCAGCTGAATAGAGGGGATTTTCTCAAATTTGTTTGGGAAATTTTTGTCGTCGCATCGCAGATTGCCCAGTTTTGAGAGATTTTTGATGAAACAAAATTTATACGTAACTGATTGACTGCAAAAGAACCTGAGACCGGAGCCATCTATTACCTGAAAGTAATGGTCAAGTAACTGATAAGTATTCAAGATGTGGTTCCTGTGTATTTCGTCATCTAGAGATCCGACACGGTACACTGTGCTGGTGAGTGTGACATTTTCAACGTGTGCAAATTAGATGAAATTTTTCTATAAAGGAATTGAACTTATTTTCCTTTTGACTCACTGTTCGAGGATTAGAAGGCCTTCTAGTCACTGAAGTCGATTTCTCCTCAGTTTTTGAATATGACCGTTCAAGTAAATACAAATTTATAAGCCATTTTCTCGAAAACTTGTGGGCGAAGTGTGAAACTTTAACGAAGAAAATAGGAAGAAAATTTTTGTTTCATGAAAGCCTCATGTTTGGTGCAATTTTGTCAACCCTCTACTAATATAGAGATTTTTATTTGAAGTGAGGTTTGAAATTTTGCCATTTTTGCCCATTAAAATCCTCGATCAAAAAATGTACAGTTTATTGGCGATCTGAACTACCCATTTATTGTCTTTCATGATGAATCAATCACCCTATCGAAATATCGTCTTGGGTTGAAATATCGTCTTTTGACCAGCGATTCGTAGGATATAATCCTGCGAAAATGCATATGAAAACGCATCCAGAAAATTTTTTGAATTCCAGGTTTTCCAGAAAGTACATAGATCAATGTACGTATTTTTTTACTAAAGTTGCTAAAACTACCAATTGATCTGGGATTATTGCTCTTGGTTTCGACTATTTGTATTCAAAAATGTAATGTGACATATCATTTTGATCGGTACTGTAATTTCACATATTTAGAGAATCAGCCATTATTTCTTGCCATTTGATTGTACTTGCATTTGTACGATTTGAATAGTATTTATTTATCAGCTCGGTACACATTTCAAGACGAAAAGCAGCAGTGAGATAATGGGTTGCAACTGATACATAGAGGTAACTCAAAATTGGTAGTCGTACAGTATGTAGGTATATCAAGCCTAGAACAAACAATGCGCAACAACAACGAATGAGTAAAATCCTAAAACTGATTGTAAAAGATGGTGCCCAGGGAGTCTAAGATGGTGCCCAGAGAGGCTCTTTTTGAGTTGAACGGTAGGAAGTTTGTTTGGGTAGCAAGGGTAAAAATTCAATATTGTTTTGAATTTTTTTGTTTTTTTTCGTGTTTAATTTGTAAGCACCCTTTTATTTCCTATCTGGACAAATTCAGGTTGTGTATGGTAGCTAATCCTGCATCCAAGGCAATTTTTGCAGAAAAAAAAACAGAAAAAGAAGCCCGTCGGGAGAATGTCCCTAGCAAAATGTTCTATGGAATGTGCGAGACATATCAAGGAATTTTGTAAAGGTACAAATGAAAAAGTCGAAAAAAAGCTGCCATCTACGCGAATTGGCTTGAAAGAGTAAGTGGTGGAGCAGCTTTCTGCAGGTGAACGCTCATCCAAAAGAAGTATAATTTTGGGAGACCGTTTCAAGACGGCAATAGATTGAAGTCTGCATGACTTTTAATCTCCTCGCGGTGTTTTTAGTCGCAGTTTCTTCAAGCGACCAGTGTGAAATTTCCTTGAGCTGTCTTCCGTCGACTTCTCGAAACTTTTCTGAAAACCTGAATAATTTAGCAGAACGCGGTGGTCGAACAGTTTCGACTTTTGTTCGGAAAAAAGCGCCGCTCACGCTGCTTCCGAGAACGGTTCGTTCGGAGATGATGGAGGTGTCGGTCGAACACGTCGCACTTGATGCATCGATCTTTGTTCTCGCCCGTTCAACAACAGCCTCAGGCGTTGCGATTAGGAAACGCGCGAAAACTCGAACAGAAGACACATGACTATAATTTCGACTGACTAATAGATGGTTCCAGGTTGGGCAGTTCCTTAGAGAATGAGAATTTGAAAACAAAAGAACTCTAACAGCTACGGCAGCTTCACTTATGGAGTGTTCACCACAAGCGTCCTGGATAGCTCTCGGTCGAAACCCCAAGGTAAAATTCAACCTGGGGTTATCCAAATCCATCCGCGCAGCTGAACCAAAGATCAGGTGGCAAGTACTCGCTTCAACTCTGAAGAAAAACTTTCTCACCTACGTAGGTTTTCCGTTGCTTTTTTCATCAGACGCTGGATCCGCCACGCATGTCGTTTTCATTAAGTACCATAAAGGCACTTTGAAGGACGTATCGCATTCGAACAACAAACCGGGAGAAATAGTCACCTTACCCAACCAACCGAGTAGGTAAGGGTACCCTCGTTCGCCCTGGCAAGACCGATTGTTCGGATGGAAGCCTCTGCCACTGAACCAGATTGATCCATTCATCCGAGCCGGTGGTCAAGTGGCAGGAGAATCCGCCCACCTCGACCTGTCGCTCTTCCCTGGCGTGATCTAATGTCCCATCCATCATACCGGCTGTGTGATAGGAAATGATTTGATCCGATAATGAGGTTGGATAACGATATCGCTCTTTGAGTTTCAGATGCGATGAAGCCTTCAGGTCGATGGTACCGAACGGAAGTCAAATGCGTGGCGCACCCAGGGTCTGACAAGAAAACAGCGAAAACTAGACTTTTTGAAGGTAAGCCGTTCTCAGATTCCCTTCGGAGTTGAAGGAAGAGAAGGAACTTTTGCCGAATCCACAACAACTGATTGGAATACAAAAAACGCTGAATTCTGAGTAGAGGACACATGAGGGTGGAGAAGCTTTACCCACTGAAAGACTGCTTTTTCCCTGTACTAGTACAGTTTACATAGAGGTTCAGCGCACTCGCTTCCTCTTCATCACGACATGGAAAGAAAAAAACAGAGATTCCGAAGGAAAGCAATAAATCAGTTCAGAAAGAAGGTCGGCGAGTTTACCAAATCGTTCGTTGCCCAGACGACCTTTGCTTTTCACCTACAGCTGAAATACCCGCTCCTAATTCTATGGAACTGTCGCCTTTTGTGGTTACGGTCATAAATAACCATCTACGGATGGCATAATGACGTCCTCCACCAAGACTCCATAATCACGTGCAGGGCATTACCTCAACTAGAAAGAAAAACCGAAAGCAAAAGGTTGAATCGGTGTGATTTGTTTCCAGCGTTTCGAATGTTTATGATCAAACTCTAAAAAATGTCAAGGCTTCCCCAAGGAGACCCAGTTCCTGATATTTCGCTAATTCAAGGTGAAGTTAATATGATCCTCAAATTCCAACTTTAATTGTTTCTTCCACGTTCGCGTTAATTATTTCTATTTCAAAAACATTACTGATTATACTTATACTGCATCTATAGATAAATCCTTTCAGCTTATTATGGTCTTCTTCAGCTTCACAGGGAAACTGCATGCAGATGTCTGATCTCCTTGAAATGCTTCTGAACCATTCTACTGTAACAGAGGAAGTGAAAGCCTAGCCCATCTGACAGGGAACTGGAAGATAATTGATGTAGAGGGCGGATAATTGGGCCCAGCAAGTTCTTCGCATACCAATGGCGCTTTCGCTAGTTTTTTATAACACCATAGTAAAAGACTAAAAAACAATATCGCTTGTAGCTTTTCGCTGCTACTGGTCAGGTGCAGACCAAGCAGGTAGTGAATGACAGGAAATGCAGTCCGTGACTCTCTTGTGACGCATAGAGCTAATTGTGATCAGTTGCTAGCGATTTATATTTGCTTTTGGGGCCTTGAGGGCCCGTGTGGTACACTGGTAAGAGGCGCCACTGACATCTGCGCGGTCGAGCGATCGATTCTCGCCCGGGATAATCAAGCCTTTCACTACTTCAGGGTCGAGTAAAAAGGTACCACACTTGTCTTGGAAGGTCAAGACACTGACATGGTAGAGCGGAAAGCCTTCGCAAGTCATTCTATAGGCCAAATACTCATTCATCGAGCTTCTACGATTCCGAAGAGAACACGAATCCGCGGCGCGTCCTCAGGGATTGATCAGCGTCGACACCTTTACCTTTACCTTTACCCTTACTTGAGCTGTGATCAGGAAAAAGGTTAGCCATCTCTTCACATATCCATGACAGCTCCAGTGTTCTTTATCCTTTATTATTCATTCAGTAGTCATATAAGACTATAAATGAAAAGTCGTCCAATTACGCGGCTTCGCACCATCGCTGTCCACACTTTTCATTTTTTTCTTTCTTCCAATACCACAAAGATCATTTTTGTTCCGAAAAAGCGCGCCGAGGGTCGAATCGCCCACGGCATTATAGGTGCGCTCCCGTTGTACTCGCTGTTGTAATGTTCTTGCGGCAAACCGGATTGTCAATTTCGAGAGTTTTTTGTTGTTGGATTCGAGCACGAAGGCCACCGCAGGTGGACACGAGGCTGGTAGTCAACAGGAAATTTCCAGGAGGCAACGAAACGTCAGAAATATCACAAAAGGAACCACTACCAAACTGCGAATTCCTCGTGCCAGGTGATCAGCTTATTCCAGCTACTTCGCTTGCAGAGTTGGGGCTAAGTATGTATACTTTAGCAAACGGTTTCCTATTCCTGCTAACTTAGGAGCTTTCAAACCGATTGCAAGCAAACATCAGTGGATAAATAGTAGTTCTCTTTTAGGTGTTTTACTATTTTCATTTTAACTTACTTTATTATGCCGTGGAGCTACTGTGACCTTATGTCGCCGCTTACTGCATTTTGAAGTTCGAACTGTTTTATCATTAACCAGTGATTACGTGTTGTTATTTTTTATCTCTCTCTCAACTCTTACGATGATTTGTTCCTTGGTGCGATGGAAATCCGTGACATCGACCGCCTTATATCGCATGTCTCAGTAAACAAAATGCAATAAATAAACATGATAAAGCTGGGACAGTGTAAGGTTTCCATTTCTTGTGAGAAACTACCATAGTGGTGGAAGAATAAGAGCTAATGCCACAAAAAGTTTATTTTCCAAACAGAAGGAGAACAGCGACAAAAAAGAAAGGAGAGCATGACTCTGACATTCACAGATACGAATTCATAGATAAACAACATTTTTAGAGAGTGTTTTTCCCGCACTCGTCCATTTTCATCGGTTAGGGAAGACACTCCAAGAAAAGAATAACGGAGAATAACGTTTCTCAAGCGAGTTCGCTGGTCTTATTTGAACATTTGTCAAAGAGCTGGAAAGCACGTGTCTTTATGAAAAATAAAAAATTGGCAGGTGTCCCAATAGAAATCAGGAATGGAAAATGGACGATGCTGCCGAGAACACTGCAAAATTAAAATGAACAAAAGAGTTGAACCGGGAAAGTTGTCGCCCATTCAGTGCCGAGCTAAATTGATTATTGAGAAAATTTCAGGCCATTAAAAGAAATGAAAAGCTAAAAACATTTGTTTGTGAACATTTGTGAACGTTCCATCTGTTTCGCAAAGGAATCTTCTCCATTCGTTGGGTCCGCCGATGGCCTCATCTGCTTCGACTCGATTGGTGCTGCGACGGGGTTTCCACAATATCATACCGATCTTCCTTTTTGAGGAATTACAAAAAGCATCACCAAAGCTCGACTCGTTCACTTGAAAAATATGCACCGCCAATGGTCCATTCAAATGTTTAAAAGACATCTTGTTTTATGACCATGGGTGTGCGGAACTTCCGTTTCCGTGTTCCGAATTCAGGTTTCCGACCGTTTCTGGCCCTTCCGTTCCGTTTCGTATTCCGCTTTGTTTTTGGGCGGAGAACACGGAAGAGGAAGAAGAAAGCGAAGACCTCCACTGTGCAAGCTAACAAAATGGAGACTGAAGTTAATGTGCTGACGTCGATGCGATCCATTCGAACTCTGGTAGAATGAAACCAATGCAGCGAAGTACACCCTCCTAAAAAAATTCGCAGTGAAGTATTTGTCGGCACCTTCCACATCGTGAGAGTGCGAGAGAATGTTTTCTTCTGCTGGTTTCATCGTAAACGATCCGAAAAAAAGTGCCTCTCTCCCCAAAATCATTAAAAACTGCTGATTCTCCACCATACCATGCTCGTTTTAGGCTTTTAATATTCTATTTTGAAGGCATTCTTGTCTATCATGCCAAAAAGTCTTTCTCTACGTACTTGTCTTCGCATTATAACGAAGATGAAGATGAATTTCCACCGTTTACTTTGAAGCTATCACCAAACGTTGAACACCATCACCAAAATAAAGAACACATTCCAGTGGAAGCAAAACGAGCCCTCTATAAGTACCTTTAGAAACAGATATGAAAACATTTTGTGGTCCAGTTTTGTCTAAATTCCATTAATGTAGTGATTTTTTCACTATTTCCGGCTTCCGTCTTCCGCCTTTCGCGTTTTTGAAAAACATTCCACACACCCATGTTTATGACACTTTCCGTTCGTCTATTTCGCCGTGTGGCTCGCCAACCTCTTTCTTTCCACGGTTTGGTTTATTTTTCATTTCAGAGCCTTTTATTGTAAAGGCAGTTTTTTATTGTGTAAGTTTTTTATTTCTGTGATTTGTTGTGAAAAAAATATGTGCAACCTTGATTACTTTTCAAAAATGGAGCACTATTTTTCTCGACATGACGTGCTCTTTCTCGACGAATTCGCGCTGTTGAATCAGTGACGATGAGTCTTCATTAGAATCGGGTAAGTTATTATTGCTATTATGTTATTGAACTTTATTCGGGTAATGGAATACTCTAAGAAAACTGGAATGTTAGCTGTCGGAGTTGAAGTAGAACGTCATGAACGAGGACATAATGAGCTGACTTGCAGGAAATGGCTTTTGTTCGAGTTGCACATCATTGAACTCATTAGTCATTCTGTACCTCTTCACAAGTCATTCGCTTTCCGAGTTAACGACTCTCTAAATCACAACAGTTTATGCTGCTGTTCCACTGTCTTCCGGTCTCGTCCATATGCCAAACCGAACACTCCTTCTCCTTCAACGACGTTGTTCTTCAAAATTACATAGATCCCCCAGGGTAAATGAAGTCCTGTGATTATTACTTCGTTATTTCCAGTGCAAAGTTGAGCCGAGCGATGATCACCTTGTTCGGGCCGCTGTCAGACAAGGCGTGGTCGAGAGATGAACAAGCCGACCATGACGACGAAGAAGAGGAAGAAGCTTGAACAATAAACGCCGAGTTTACGGGTTCATTGACGCGGCTGCTGCCGTCGGCGGCGGAAACTATCAAACGGGTTCATTCGTTCGATTTCAGTTGCTGAACTCATGAATCACAAATTGTTGTCAAGCGTGAATCGTGAAAAGGTTCATCTTCCTCGAGTTAAAACCGTTATTGGCACAGAGGCGAACCGCCGGTCGGTCTCGGTCATTGGCGGCTTATCGGCCATTTCAACGAGTCGAATCACATACAAACAACACAACCGATACCATCGTCAGATCACTGTGCGTGTGTATGGTTATTGGGGTGAAAGTAGAACGAACCGATATTTGTTGAACCTTCTGGCACCACCGCCGATACCGATCTGACAATCGTCGAACTGCCGGCGGTAACTGTCGGAGTTATGTGAGTGTGTGGCGCACGATTTGTGACCCTGTTTTTAGTGTTCTATTCATAGCCAAGGCTATAGCATCGGCGATTTTTGACCAGATTAATTCCATATCTAGCAAATAGTCTGCTGGCCGGCCATCATTATCCGGTGGCGTTGAGCAGTTTTTGACGAAAGAAAAGGAGTAACTTTCGAGCTTCTCTGCGTATCGGGTTAATAATTTAGAGCTCCGAATGGCCGAAAGAGAGTGGTCATGAAGGACTGAAGCGCAGAAAATGTTAAGAAGCAAAGACAAAGTTCTATCAATAATTGAAGATTGTAGTTCCTCAACAAGTAGGCGAATCTGTGCCAGACTTTCTCAGGCTTTCTAAGGAAGTAAAACAAACACTTTTCACAGCAGTGGGCAAACACACAGAGAAATGCCTCCATGATTTTAAACGTAAGTCAAGTGCGTAGCGCATCCTTGTCGGACTGTTGAACAACTGAGCTTTCCCTTTTTGAATACAACAAATAATCCGATGTTTCGTCTGCGTTTTCTGCGCTTTAAAATGCCTAAAATTCAAGTAAGTTAAGATTCTAAATGATATCGGGATTCAAACTGACAAAGGCTGGTTCGGACCTACTTATTTGAGAACTTTTTAAGAAAGCTTGTTCTTCGGTTTTTTTTCTTAGTTTTTTCTCAGTATTATTATTTACCTACCTGTATTGTGTCAGTTAAATATTATACTTTTGGCTAATTATTTACCTACCTGTATTGTATCAGTTAAATATTATACTTTTGGCTATTTACATCGGATGTGTGAAGTGGAATAGGCAGAGTGTTCGACTTCAACCTCCATATCGAGCGATCGAATCCCACCTCGGCCTGCCAACCCAGCTCAGTTTCCAGAGACCAGTAAGCCGATGATAGACTTTACTGAGAAATTGCAAACACCAACGGCAACCTTAGCAACTAAACATGTGAAGGTAAGACAAATAAGCTTCTGGGAATCTCTACGGTTTCGCATCGAAGATAAGTGCGTGGCGCGACCTAGTGGAGTTGGTAGGTGCATTTTCCTGATGTAGTTTAGCATTTAAAACTTTCCCTTTGCAAAGAAACCATCGATGAATAACTTTCAGACCTTTTGTTCCTCTCTTTTACTTTCAGCCCTTTAATTCATAATTCTTTCCTTGTATATTTCATCACAGCTGTCTGTTTGTTTACTCAACTATAACAAATTGTTTACCATGACTTTCAGTTTCACTTTATGTTGCCAGCTTTTCCTAGACCGACAATCCGTGAACCACCTTGTTAGCCAACTTCGTTGTTTCTTGTCTTTACTTAGACCCAGACAGTAATAGTAGTCCAGTGGATGCGTTTTGAGCTATGATAATTGTTCAAAATTGCTAGCATTGAAAGTGAGGTTGATTTATACCGTGGTAGGTAGCTATTGAGTGAAACCACTGGTTACCCTTAGGTTTTCGCCTCATTCGAAGCATCGCCGACTTGACCCAAACAGGTCGTAGATGGTGCACCTACTTTCAGCGGGACACATCTGGAAAAGGATTGCAGGAGCGTACTTTTTGTGAGCTTTTCGAAACCCTTGTCAATCAAAAAATCCTGTCCTCATGACTGTTTGAACAATGTTATTTTAGTAATTAATATTATTTGCTTATTCTGTTATTTGAGTACATTATTGTGACTTTCTTGTATGGACGTGTGCGGTGGAATGGATAGGGCCTTCCAAAACGTCTCAAATGATAATTTTGCCTTGTTCCAGTTTTTTAGTTTCTAGTTGATTGGCTTATATTCTAGTTTATTTATTTATTTATTTAACGTGCACTTGACGTGCGCCTTCAAATAACAACGATGAACAGCGAACAAGCGAGAAAGCAGACTAGAACAGAACTAATACAAGAAAAAAAACTAGAACGCTGATATTAGCAAACATGGATGTTATTGATACTCGTCCCCTTTCACTGATCAGTTGATTTCCTAGTTGATTTTAGCGACCTCTAATGATTTTTATTTTGTCGTGATGACATGTCCATCTGTGTTTTATCCTACTCATTTTATTGACAGGCGTTCGAAATAAGTAAATAAATAAATAGTTTCGAACGAGCCTTTTTCAGTCGTTCGTTTCTAACGTCGTCACCTTCTAGAGACCTCCGGCGGAAGACGAGGTGGGTGGTTCCACTCGGACGCCACCGTCAGCTCTCGTCAGTCGTCAGACTGACAGTTGTGGAGGCAACAAACACACACGCACCATTCTTTCTTGCGATTCTCGCGAATTCTTGAAGGCCAACAGATAAACATCAACAGTAGCAACCGAGCCTTTGAATGAGAATAATCGCGCCAGCAGCGAGAGGACGAGAAGCCGGTTTGCCGTCGGTTGCCCTCGAACTGAAAATATGCAAAACGCCACGTAAATCAGTGTTTTGGTGGCGTAAAATGGAACATTTTCCTTGCCGCCTCGGAGACAATCTCGCTGCCCGTCAACTATCTGGTACGGTCTGTCTGTCTGTCTGTTAGACAAGCATGTCAGTCGAGTCGAGAAAGTGACTGTCGTGGGATATGGTGATGAGTGCGCGACGAAAGCGCAGAGGAAGGGAAACAGAAAGCGAAACTTCCGCTAATTATTTAATTCTTGTTAATAAGGTTTTCTCGTTTCATCTTTTTTCTATTTTTCTATTAAGATGGTGGAAAAGTTCTCGGACATTTGCGATTTCTTGAATTTGAAAAGGATGTTCCCGCCATTCTCAGTTCCAGTCAAAAAAATGGTATAGAGAAATTGATAAATTGATATATTGAGACCATTGATATTAACGGTGCCTACTTCAAATGACTGCTTGCTATTGTTCAGATGTTATAAAATAAACTGATTTGTATATCAAATGTCCGAGAACGCTTGCACCAACCTAATAGTTCGAGCTCTTCTAGTTGAAAGTTCTTTAACTAACGACCTAACGCTTCAACCTTCCCGTCTGCTTCGGAGGCCTGAGCACACATCGGAGTCATTGACTTACCAGAATGGCCAAGCAAAAGTCATTTGACCCTGGAGTTTTTGGACAGACGTAAAAGGAAATCAAGGAAATCCCAACCGAAAGCAGCATCCCCACCTTTTTAGTTTCTGTTTTTATTTTTCATTTGTTTACGCGAGTATGAGAGAGCTAAAAAGAGAGAGAGCTTAAAAGATCACAATCGAAAGAATGGAGCATACTAGTACTTGAAAATCTTATTTTTGGCTTGAGGTTACACGCGGTAAATGAAGAACAGGAGAAAGAAAACCACACGTTAGCGCTACATATGCCGATGCCGCTCGACAATTGAACTAGCATAACCCAACGTAATGGAGCCCCGCCGAATAACTCGACAACGGATAATTTCCACTGTTCTTTTGCCTCACGAGTAATAGTGGAACTGCTAAGCAGATTTGATGTCGAGGCTCAGACATGACAAAACTTCGAGAAACTTCAGGTATTTCTCGAACAGAATGCAAAGCTTTTAATCGTTTTGTAGTTCTGTGCTGAAGGCTCGCAGTATGTGACTTAAACATCATTGACTTTATCAAACTTTATCACCTGGTGGAGCAATTTCTTTGCTTTGAGGCCGATAAAGTTCAATCCACCTATTGACCTCACTTTTCACAGAAGTATAAAAAGATTGTAACATCGCACAGAGATCACGAGAAGAAAGAGCATGGAACTTATTTATTAATTACGATCGCTTGAGGCAACCACGAGAAATTGAAACGAAACTGATAGCTATAGGATCGACAGCAATACTGTAATTAACAAATTGAAACAAAGCTTACATTTCAACGAAAGGAGATCAGGTAAATTGATAGCTCTAACGTTAAGATAAGCCGACGGGCAGATACATTTGGTTAACTTATTCATAACTTTTTGATATTAGAGTATCGACTTCCTCAATGTAGTCGATAGTATGTTGATAGCCGCCGGTTTTGGCCGTTTTTCTTTCTTCGATTCACTTACGACATCGCCGTATCTCATTTACAAGCCACTGCTTGCCGTATATGTTTTTCAGCTGAAGGCAGAATTTCACAAACTCGTTTACGAACAAGAAACTCGAGTTTTTTCGGCGGTTTTTTCACTGACACGCTTTCGTCTGGACTTCGTTCGGCCGTCTGTTTACTTTCGGATTCCGGTTGTTGCCCAAAGGTCACCTGTCTAGCCAACACGGTAACTTGGACGGCTGGCGGCTTGACTGTCAGGGATTCGCGTTCCTACAGTCGAATATCAGCGATCATCATCGATCATTCTTAAAACTCTATCAGAAAAAGTTCCAATGGGCTCTCGTCAGCAGACGAATCGTTCTCCAGACTGGGAACTTGAGCATCTGGATGAAGCTCCGCTCTTGTCTTGCCTTTTGAGATCGAATAAATTTTTTGATTATTCTTTGTCTTATGGTCAAAAATCCACAAAGGATTGGGAGAAATTCGGAAATTTCTAAAGAGACGATGAATCAGAATCAGGTAAACAGTTTTTTGGTATGTCTACTACTTGTCAGGAAGCATGTGGACTAAATATTTTATTGGATTTTTTAGTGAAACCAAACAGAACAAAGACATGTCTCGTTCAGCATTGCAAACACGCCAGCGAATTTCGCGCAGATTAATCGCCAACCTGAACAGGGTTCTGGAAACGTTTAGGAATTTCAGATAGAACGGAGTTTCAAAAAACCTTTGATGCGCAGGTTGTCACGCAAAGAAATGTGCTCCATTTACTGAGATTCCTTGATCTGCTTCGATTCGGCCGGTGGTGGGCCAGAGGATGGCTAAGAACATGGAGATAGTCTTCCTAGCTTGTTTTTTGTTAAGCAAATTCCTCCGTTTTCCCATTTTTATAATAGAACCCAGTTTTACAGTATACCTTCTAGAATTGTCTGAAACTACGCTTTGGAAGTTTTAAGACGTATCGTTAACTATGAAAACACTGGCCTGCAGCTGCTCCATTGAGTCTGTTATTCCGTTGTCGTACAACCGGATAGTTTTAATGTATTCTGTCTAGTAATTACCGACGCTTGTTCAACGTTATTCCATGTTTCCATGTCATTTCCAAGTGGCAGAAGTTCGTGACAACCATTTTTTATTCCTAACCAATTTTTGGTCTAATATTTCTTTGAGATAAATCTTTAACATTATTATTGTGACACAAGCACATGAAGAGAAGTGGTAAACCAAACCAAATCTTTACAGCGAATTTGAATAAACAACCAACTGCAGCCAATTTACCAATTAAATTATTTCAACCAAAGTTTTCGATAAAATCCATCAGAATAAGAAACAATAGAGGTTCGGGAACGACGACGAATGATGTTGTCCACCCAAACCCTTCGAGGGTTACTCTCTGACAAGGGAGGTCAGTGAACTTCCCCCAGAAATTCCAATCGAGACCTATATGGTTTTGTAGAGCATCGAATGGTGATTACAACGGTGTAGTTTGCTTTTGCTAAATGACAGTGGGCGGTCCAAAAAAGGCGAAAAAGGTGTCTCAGAAGGTAGCATGATGGCTCAGAATCTGGTGGTGAGGGGATCGGTCCCTTTGCTAGACTATTCTTTTGCCTTCATGCGCTACATACCAAATAACGCTCCTTTTGCAATTTTGTAGCAGTTGCGGATAGAATCGCGTTTGGGACGAGTATGGCCAACAGAGTACGCACAAAGAACCAAATCTACTAGCACCTAATTACGTGACCCATGCTTACCGTAACCAACCCGAATCCATCCCAAATTCAAAAACTAATGTCAGATCCGTGATCAGCGCCCCGAATAACCCTCGTAGACGAAGTTTCGGCTAAATCGGCGACTTCGACCCAACCACCCTACTTTGTTATTACGGACCCTAGCAAACGCACGTCAAACACAATGGGAAAAGCTGATGCTAGATTTGTGAATTATGGATCTGTCGGCAGCCAAGAGATCATTTTTGACGAATAGGGAAAGAAACACATCCAGAAATGGAGTCTCTGTATCCTTTAGAAATCAAAAAGTGGAACAATAAAATAATGATATTCTCAGCAACTGGGCGTTCATACAACTACTCACTCGACACTAGTAAAGCTGGTTGGGTCGAAGTCGCCGATTTAGCCGAAACTTCGTCTACGAGGGTTATTCGGGGCGCTGATCACGGATCTGACATTAGTTTTTGAATTTGGGATGGATTCGGGTTGGTTACGGTAAGCATGGGTCACGTAAATAGGTGCTAGTAGATTTGGTTCTTTGTGCGTACTCTGTTGCTGTTGGTCATATTCATCACAAACACGATTCTATCCGCAACTGCTACAAAACTGCAAAAGGAGCGTTATTTGGTATGTAGCGCATCAAGGCAAAAGAAGAGTCTAGCAAAGGGACCGATCCCCTCACCACCAGATTCCGAGCCACACATGCTACCGACTGAACCACCGCGGTACTACCTGAAGGAGTTAACACCTAGAAGCCCTCTCGCCACTAGTTTCTCGCCACTAGTTAATGGTCAAGATTTTTTTGTCTTTTTTGGACCGCCCATTGCCATTTAGCAAAAACGAGCTACACTTTTGTAATCATCATTCGATGCTCTACAAAACCATTTAGGTCTAGATTCAAATCTTTGGGGGAAGTTCACTGACCTCCCTCGTGAGTCGTATAGCTTAATTTACCTTTGAGGAGTGGTTTTAGTCAGAGCATATTTTGTACTACATATTCTTCGGGTAGACAGGTGTAAATGTAACACTTAAAAGCTCCGAAAACTTCCCTGAAAAGCGAAGAGTGTCAACGATTTTTTTTTGAAGAAATGTTTGCATTCCAGATTCTGACTTCCTTTGTTTTTAACTCCAGAAAACAAATAATATCCAATGAAATTGTGATGGTTAAGCACCGATAGCACGAAAGAAATGTGCATGACCATGATGACCTCATTGGTCGTTTATTAGTTTTTGTTGAGTTATGAATGAAGGAAGTCAGAATCTGAAATGCGCACGAGCTTTTGGGTCATCTTAATATGTAGATAGTTAATAAACAAATCAACAACAAAATCCACATTTTGTTTGCTTGTCGGCCTTGTTTCGGGGTTGTTTCTCAAGAGGAACATAATTCAGCACACGAAAAGTGACAGTGACATTTCAGGAATGTCGAAAATTCACTTTTCATGCTTCATTACATTAGAGATACGGTTCCAGTTCCAGCAGAAACGTGTCTATTATTATTCGTATAGTTCCTGAAACCAGTACGGGAGGAATTTTAGAGGAGCGATTGAATTTGTTGAGAAATCATTGCAGTCATTGAAGTGACATATTTTACAACATCCCATCATCGTCAGGCAGTTACCTTATAGCCTGATTGGAGAATCGTTCGCTCACTGTCATTTTCTTTCCAGGACAAACCATAATACCTTCCCAAATCAGACCACCAATCTTCCGGGTTTTGGCTCCCGCTAATTTGAAGGAGATCCTGATCACTTTTCGAAATTATGCTTTTTAGAAGCAGATATGCTATATTGGTAGTTTTATATAGATTTTTGGATTTCCTGGAAGGAACCTGCTTTCCATGTCTTTATTAGTGTTACAGCTACATCCTCGCTACTTCAAAGAATTATCGGCCTTCTCCAAATCTTCACCTGAATAATCACCAAGCTAGAACACTGCTCTCACAGGAATTGAGGGTTGGTTTTCTTCTAGTGCTTGTACTGGGCTGAATTCTTCCCCTTTCTATCCACCGTAGAAGTTGTTTACCTCTAACCGTAATGCTTCCTATTTTGAGTCGAGGAAGAAAATGATTAAAACGTCCGTTTCATATGTATCTTGAAATTGAAAGGTCCCTTGAGGAAAGCACGGTCTCAAATGAACCATAAAATTTGGGGTAGGAACTTCTACAGTGGGTAAAGTGTTGAAGAATTCAGACAGCAATAGACGAATACCGACCACAATTGAGTTGAAAAAGAGTTGAGCTGTGTCCTAGCTTTGTGACTGTCCAGCTCAAATTGAAAATTAGAGATTTTGTTTTGAATATTGGAAATGTCTCTTTCCCTCTGCTTGAGTTATTAACTCGCTGAGCTTTGTTTTGTTTCAATTTCATTTCATTTTTTCTCCTTCGGTCGAGTTTTCCCTGCTCACAAGCCGCCTCCAACTATGATTGCAGTTGACCTCGTAATATAACCAAGAGGTAGCTTCGAATATGTTCTGAAAGTAATGATCAGTCGAAACCTAAGATGTACATATTTCAAGAAAGAAAAAAGTCGAAAAAGAAAAAAAGCTTTCGTACCAAACCTTGAAAATGCATACCGGTCTATACAAAAGTTTGTCTGCTTTCGTGTAGGAGTAAATCACATGCAGAGCTGTTCTGGTTGGTTGTTCTTGAGCAGCGATTCAAGATAAACCAGATGCAGACCATTCAACAAAGTTTAACTCTCCATAAACAAATAGCCGAGCTTTCCCAGACAAGAATGCGATGATAAAGGAGATAACGGGGCCGGAGGCGGCATATCAGTCGGAATCCCACTGCTGCACTTCGTTCCCTTCCTCATGAGACCTCCTTCAGTCGCCTCTCTTGTTTGCTGCGCCATTTTCTTGACGGAATTCACGGCGAAGACGTAATTACTCCGCGTCCGGCATTTTGTTGAACTGTGAAGTGGCTCGTTCCAGCGGTCAGATTTTTGAACAGGACACTCCGAGACTTTCACTTAATTGCTGGGTTTCTTTTCTGGTTCCGTTTTCAATTACCTGCGTATATTTTTCTAAATGCCGTTGCTCTAAGCATACCCCGGGTTCTCTAGGTATAGACACCCTATGGGACGAGTAATCTACTACATGTCTGTACAAGGGTCCCACTGGTGAGTAGGTGTCTGTTTGAGGCAGTACGTGGCGCTACTCAGTCCTCCCACTGTCGAAATAACTTTTATCCTGAATTTTTCCTTAGCTCGAAATTTTCGAATCACTAAATATATTCTTCTTTCCATTATACGAAAACCTGCTTATCTTGCAGAACTCCACCTTTTAATATTCTAAGTATTTTTTACTCCCAAGAAAAATCATAGGAAAGGGTATATCAGTGATAGCCACTGAATAAAAAGGTCCGTTAATGCCTAAAAAGGCCTTGAAGCGTAGGCAAAGGCTTTTGAAAAGTCAATATTTGTAGAAAGTTCTGGTAAAGAGAAGTTTACTAATTCTGTTCCCAAACAAACTGGAGAGCTCTATGCCTTTGGCCTCCAGTGGGATTAGCCACGGATAATCTTGTACGAAGGAAAATGGAGAAGAAAAATTATTTTGACTAATTGAGGACTGGTTTATGCCATGCACTATGTCTCTGGCATACCATCCAGAAATTCTCATGTGTGATTACTGATCATCAACAGAATACCATAGTTAAACGCTCCGACAGAAAAAGGTTTTGTTTACGACACCTCAATCGGGACCTATATAGTTCCGCTTGAAGAACGACGTTCTTCTACCTCAGATCAGAGTCTGAGTTGACGTGGCTGTCGAAGCGATTTTTGTCACTTCCACCATCCGAGTGTGCCATATGCCATCGGGCAGAGGTGTTCCTGCTTTTCACCGATACCGGCGCGATCTCTTCCGCCATTGTTGTCGGTCGAGGTGTTGCAATCCGCTTAGTGAAAGCAGCAGCAAACGCCATCGACAAAGCTTCGAATAGCCGGGCTGTCGCTCATCTGAGCTCACATCGTATCATCGTCGTTTTTTCGAGTTTTCCAACCGGTTGACTCATCAACTCATCCAGATACCCGATATCGTTTCAGTATGCGTGAACCGATACTCCTTCCACTGCTTCTGCTTCTTCTGTTCAGCATAAGTGGTAAGAGTTCTTTCACGACTTCGCTGAGAGCTGGATGGATTTCTCAGCTTATCACTTTGTTAAACTAACTACTTTAATTTTTGAATTCTGTCGAGTTTGATTAATCTGCATTGGTGGGACATAATTTCAACAACATTTAAGAGAAAACAGAATGAAAGGTCAAGAGAAGAGCAGCCTACAGAAAAAGAAATTCGAAGAGCCATTTAGGTGTCCTCAATCCCAACGATTGTTTTTGAAGCCGTTGATGGTCTTCATCAACACTTCTCCGTTAAACTATGACGCATCGTCCGCCTAATACTGCTAACCTATGTCCACTCTTTATAGACAGTACTTCTACGCTCAGCCACCTACAGCGGCGGCTGGCCTTTGCAAGTCATTGTTTGTATAGCTCGAATGCGAATTCAACGAAGCTCTATGATTTTGAATAGAAGACGAAAGCGTAGCGCGCACTCAGAAGACTAAGCAGCGCCGACCACTTACTCTACTTTTATCGCAACACTTGTGAACAGTTACTCGGAAGGAGGGAGCATAAGTGATCTAGTTGCTGAGTTTAACATCCCCTCTCATTAACAACAACTCATAATTTTTCGGGTCTGCTATGTGTCAGATCAGCTCATCAGCAGTTCTAGAATTCCCGCCAAAATTAATTCTTTAGTAGCTGTTAGAGTGTTGAGAAAATAATCTCACTGGTATTGATGTCCTCTCGAGAACTCATCAACTAATTCAATATGAATCCATACAAAAGTTTCTGCATTTGAGCAATACAAAAGTTTCTGCATTTGAGCAAGTTTCCCTCGAGTTCGGAAAAATAGCATGTGAAACGCAGTAAGGCTCATCCCCCTTCCTTGAGCCCGAAGGCTTTTACCACAATCCATCAGTAAGCTGGTAAGCAGGATTCAGCATTGCATCAGTTAATTTGAAAACATTTTCGAATGTAACTTTTATTGCCGTGTTTCCGAGATGAAATTGCTAGGGGAGGACAAACGACTGGCGTAGTTAGGAGAGAGAGAGTCGTCGGCTCGCTGGTGTATTGGTCCAACATCACAATGCCCAGATAGGGCCGAGGTGATGGTTCCAATCCCGCCTGAGCCACGTTTTTTCGATGATCTTATCGTTATCACTATAATCCCAACTTCTAATATACTTAGTTGTAACCAGTGATAAAAAAAACTAGACTCACCAATAAGAGACGTTTCAGCAATAGCACAGCAGAATTTTCGCAAATGCAGCGGAACGGACGCGAACTGTTGCGATCGGCACCGTTTCTGCTCGTTCTGGTCGCGTACCAATGAGTGTCAGAAGAATCCTCGGTGGATGCTTGTCAACTGCAAGCTCTCCTGTCGAGTCTGCAATGGTAAACCGGCCGCCGCTGCACAGACACTTCGTAAGCCACTCTCAACTCATCTACTCAAACGACTCACTCAACAGCTGAATTTATTAGATCTTCCTTCCTCCTTCTCGGTCTTTCTAAAGCCCGTCCATACTATGCAGCACGTCCAAGGCGATAACTAAGTGACCAATTGATCGTTTTACGAAAGCGACTGGAAAGTGACTGTTTGATATCGAAGAACACCAGATGGAATGCCCCGAACATACCTTTCGCCTTACTGGGCCCAGATTCATCATTGGTAAAACCCTGTTACATATAGCCCGAACGGCACCCACCCCCTACTTATCCTGAACCTCCTATTGTTAAACGCAATCTCTCATCGACTCTGCCATCTGGTTCTGACTGCGCCCCGGTTTCGGAGACCGCTCGTCCGTTCATGAATCTGGGCCCTGGTCTTACTGTCCTCCATGTCAAACTTTAAGGCGGTTGTTATGCCATCGATTTGGCTGAGCGAAGCGGCGGAACGACTGATACTATTCAATATCAGACACCGTGGTAACAGACGTGTCTGTGTCCCTTGTCCCGCCGCTTCGCTGAGCGAAATTTACGGCATAACAACCACCTAAAGGACCAACATAGTATAGTTGTGCTCTCCCAAAAATTTCGAATAATCGAATATATTCGAATATCGACGATTTTCGAACGTTCGAATTCGAATGTCATTCGAAAATCGCGATTTTTCGAGCATTCGAATTCGAGTACATTCGAAAATCGCGATTTTTCGAGCATTCGAATTCGAATACATTCGAAAATCGCGATTTTTCGAGCATTCGAATTCGAATACACTCGAAAATCGCGTTTTTTCGAATGTTCGAATTCAAATATTCGATTTCGAATAGAATTATTCGAATTCGAACGTTCGAATATTCATTCGAGCACAACTATAGTTCGAATGCGAATGTTTCGAGCATTCGAATTTGAGCATTCGAACACGAATGTTTCGAGCATTCGAACTCGAATACATTCGAAAATCGCGTTTTCTCGAGCACTCGAATTCGAATACATTCGAAAAACGCGATTTTTCGAGCATTCGAATTCGAATACACTCGAAAATCGCGTTTTTTCGAATGTTCGAATTCGAATATTCGATTTCGAATAGAATTATTCGAATTCGAACGTTCGAATATTCATTCGAGCACAACTATGTATACAACATAGGTGTGGCTAACTGCGAGTAATGGAAACTCGGCTCTGCAGGTATTTTGGCCAAAGATGTTAAGAAATCCATTCATGACCACGGAAGAGGAGTCCGAATATTTTTTAATCAGTTACAGCCGGCTGACGGCTAACCAACCCTAACACCCTTCTGGGCCGGGTTAATTGAAGCCAAACCCGTCTGGGAAGGCAAAGACACTGACATGGTATAGCGCCTGGCTCCGCAGGTCATTGCATAGGTCGAATACGCATTCACCATGCCGCTGATCACGGCTAACCACGTTATCTTTATCTCATCTTTACTCCCATCTGCATGTAAAAATTGGTGTTCACTCGGTAGACCAACAAAATCTGCGTTGTCTGATTTCAGCACCTGCTACTGTGACTCCGCCGACATCGAACTCTATCACATCAAGTGGCCGGTGTAGTCGACCAGTCGCCATAGAGGGTAAAGATTTACCGAGCATTTCTCTATGGCCGGGATTATTTGTAGCCAGTTTTAGTTGAGACTCGACAAGTGTTTTCCGTTCTGCAAATGCGAGGGCGACATCAGCAATTGGGATGTGCGGAAGTACAGGTGACTGGGTTTCTACTTCTGCCGTCCAGTATGACTAAAATTTCTGGAATATCAACTATATTATTTATTCGTTATTTCAGGATGCACGAACGTGCGTTTCACAAATACAAGATGAAAAAGAAATGTAAGCAGAGATGAGACAAACAGATGTGGAAAAAACTTTATTCTAGAAATATCTAAATTTGGTCCTTGTCCTGAAAAATTTCGCTTAACCTTACTTGTACATATATATTTATTTATTCGATGCGCACTCAGGCGTGCTATCTGTGAAAGTTCGATGGCACATGCAAATAGAAAAACACTAAATAACACAAACCTTAAAAAACTATGGTGGTTATGTAGTTAGAAAATCAAAACAATTAACATAACAGAAATCTTGTTAGTGACATCATCTGAAATAAGAACTTTCAAAGTAGGTCTTAGCAGATCTTCACGTAAAAATGAGCTGGAGTTCCATATCAGAAATGATTGCTTTGCGATAACGCGACAAGAAGACACTATTGTCTGGGCAAAAACAATCTAAAAGGTGACGATGTTGTGATTCAGATCCCGGCCAGCTGCAGCAACAACGAGTGCTTCCACAAGAAGTTCAGAAGCATCGACGGAACGTGTAACAATCTTGAGAATCCTATCGTTGTAAGTGTACGATCCGTTGTGCTGTTAAAAATCAAATATTAGAGTGACCCAAAAGTTCGTGTGCCATTCCGATCCTGACTTCCTTTATTCATAACATAAGAAAAACCAACAAATTACCAATATGGTATTCATGGTTAAGGACAATTGTTTACCGGACTGCTGTCAATGAATTGTGCTTAACCATGCTAACTTTATTGGTTATTTATTTATTTTTCTTGACTTACGAATGAAGGAAGTTAGCATCTGAAATGCACACGAACATTTGGGTCGCCCCAATAGAAGGAAAGTTTTGAAGTGACTTTGTCGTCTTAAGGGAGCGTCGTTCTCACCATTCATTCGTCTCCTACCAAGCGCCTATGACGACGGAATTAATGCTGTTGTTGGTGGGATTTAAACTATTGCTATAAATATTTCACTTTAGGTAGTTGCTTTGTAGGAAACGACATATCTGAATTTTAATTTTCTAAATTTGTTTTCGCTTTTTTCGCGGGTAATTTTGTATTTTCAATGCTTGCTTTAGATTCAAGGATGCGACGACGACCGAATCCGCGAGAAGTGTCCATGTTCCTGCTCTCGGCTCAACACGCCATTCAGAGCCCTGCCAACAGTATGCTGATGCAGTTCGGACAGGTGGTTTTTTTAATTTATTTTATTTATTTAAGACGCGAGCCTAGACCCACGTGAAAAAGCATAAAAACAAATTCCGAGTCAAGCTCAAAAGACAGCTATATAATGCAGAAAACCATTTTGACAAAAACCAGCAACTAAAAATTCCCCCAGAACTATTGAAGAGCAAAGTCCCGGAATAGCGGTTACACAATGTGTGGAGACTACACTCTTTTTTCAATTCACTGCAACGTTCATCAATCCCTGGAAGGCTTTGACGGGCAACCCCAGCAACATCTTATCACTCTTCAGCATCTCGTTAAACTCTAGAAGGCTCCTGTATGTAAGGAAATTTAAAAAAGGAAATGTGAGGATTCTCCTCGCATAGTTTGAGTCAGGGAAACACAATAGAATGCAAGCGGGTTCAAGGAAATCCTATGTGCCAGGATTTTAAACATCATTGTGAGATCCATTCTCTTTCCATTCTCTTGTTGTACAAAGTAGGGAGCCCAAGCATATTTGCTCTTACAACGCTATTGGATTACTGGGCATATGTTAGACACTGACACCTTATCAACAGCTTTCGGGTGGAACTATTTTGAGCACTTTCTAGCAATGCGCTGTCTACCTTTTTGAGCTTTCTTTTCAGTTAGGTTCCAAACCGGCGTTCCAAACTCCACAATTGGTCGCACATAGGATTTATATGCTGCGGATATACTTGTGGATCTCTAGATCGCAAAAGTCTGAACAAAATGTAGAGGCAATAGTTCGCTCTCCTCGAAGAAATCCGTAGAAGTTTCTGAAGTCCAGGTTCCGGGTAATCCAGGAAGCCCAAGTCCCGAACTTCGCCCATGGGTGCAGTTACAGTTCCTCGTAGAGTGTATGGAAACGGAGGTTCAGTATTCCTATGACTGATCACCACATAGTTTGTTTTTACTACGGATAAGAGGGAAAGGCATCTTGAGGCCATTTGACGAGGCGAATTTTACCTTTTCGTTTTCTTTCATTTTCTCCCCGTCTTTCATTAGCCGCGGTCATTTTCAGCTGATCTCACACGACATCACAAAGAACGCTCTGGCGAATGTGTGCACGTGCTCGATGATGTCTGCTCGATGTGCGAATGTCGATCGGCCACCTACTGACACTGTGTAGTTTACTTCTACATACACAATTAATAATTCAAATAACCCATATCCCGATAGGGTGAGCGTGGCACAGTGGTAAGAGGCCCTACTCACACCCGCACGGTCAAACAAGAGATTTCCGCTCAGGCTAACCACACCATATACGCTTTCACTATGCCTCTACGATTTTGAAGACGAACGCATGGCGCGTCCTCGGAGACCTGAACAACGCCGCCCGTTTATTCTTTACATTTTTAACTACAGAGCACGATTCGTAAAACCTGAACAGGTCTGCGAATATTAACCACATTCCCACCATCCGTTAGAGCGAACATTTCCCCATTAGAGTGGACCATGAGATTCCACCAAAGATTTGTGTGATCAGTTATTTTTATTGATGATCTTCTCGAAATTACTGTGACTAGGAAATAAAATATGGAATGAAGCATGCGGTTCCAATACGGAAAAACGATTGTTTCAGGCGGACCCGCTGCGTCCAGTTCTCACGATCGTTCCAAGTGTGCGGCACGGGAGTCGGAAATCGCCCACGGGAACAGTACAATGAGAACACCGCTTTCATTGACGGCAGCACTGTGAGTTGTTGGCTCCGAGCTGGCCCAAAGCTTGAGAAGCCCACAGACAGCTGTTGTTCAGGTTTACTCGTCGGAAGCCGTTACGCTGAGGACGCTGCGTAATGGAGCGATGATGAAAACACATGTGAGTCTGTCTTACTACTTGCTGACAACTTTTTATCTATCTGAAGGGTGCAGTGGAAAGAGGCGCCACTCACATCCGCACGGTGAAGCGGTTGATCTTTTCCCCGGCTAAACAAGCCTTCCATTCCTCCGGGGTCGGGTTAATACCAGACTCGCGATACCAACCCCCCAGATTCATGAACGGACGATTGGTCTCCGAAACCGCGGCGCAGCCATCGGCAGAGTCGATGAGAGATTGCGTTTGATGTAGGAAGTTTAGGAGAAGCAGACAAAGATGCGCGCCATTCGGGGTATATATCGGGGTTTATCGGTGGTTTACCAATGATGAATCTGGTCCCAGACTTGTCTAGGAGAAAGTAAATACCAAGATGAACGACGGATGGACAAAAAATTCGTTGTTTGGGCCGAATGCGCACGCATTCACCATTCTTCTACGAATCTTATAAGAAGACGAGAGCATGGCGTCATGTTAGCGATCTACTCAACGCCGACTGCATTATCTTTTCTTTATTTACTTATTTCATTTTCCGACAATCAAACCAGCTTTGAGGGTATCATATGGAACGATTAGAAGCTCAGTAAGTAGAAAAGTCACAGCAAGTAATTTATAGCGCTATCAACATTCAATACGAGTCATAGAGGCACGGTAAATAGGCACATATTGCCCTCATACAATGACCTAGGGGCCGCCGCTGCATATGTCAACATTTCCTCCTTCCCAGACGGCTTTGGGACCAACTCTTCCGATCTACGAGAGGAGGAGAGTTTGGATAGCCCGGGCGACGATGAACTCGGCTACATTGGCTACACTGCTCTCACTTTCTTGAAGAAAGAAAAAAGAAAATCTAAATGGAATTCACAGATCGTCAACGGCCGCACCTTCCCACCGAACAATCGACGGGATTCGATGACGGTGGGCGACGACCGAGCCACCATATTCCTTGGGCTCGCCGCTATGCACACCACCTTCCTACGGCTTCACAACAAGTCAGTTTCTTCAGTTTTTCTTCTGTTATCTTCGAAATCCTGCATGAATTTTAAACACCCACACTCAAGTTTTTCTTCGAAAAGGTTTTACCCTTAGGGAGAATGGGTGTCCAAATTTTGTAATCTGTTATGAAGAGCGTGGGAAGTACCTTTTCTAGGAAGAACTTCTTTATTATTCGATCAGTCCTACTAACCGTACTCCTCCCAAATGCCGTACTGTTTCAGTATCGCAGCAAAACTACAGAATATGAACCGCAACTGGGATCAGGATCGCGTCTTCCAGGAGACCAGGAAGATTGTTGGCTCTATACTACAGGTAAGACAAGGTTTCTCTCGGAAGCTGAAAATTGAAAATTCTCTCGAAAATTCCTATTTTTCCGCTTTTCAGGTGATCGTCTACCAGGAGTATCTGCCGTCGCTCATCGGACCGTTTCACAGACGACTGGTGCCACCATATACGAAGTGCGACTCTATTTCATTCCATTTATTACGCGGGATAACGCCGTGTGTAGGAATCAAAAAAAAACATCCTATAATCAACAATTCAAACATAAGAACACTGAAGTAATTTTGAACACTGCTAGTAGCACCATCGACTTTAACGACTGATAGTAACCAAACCAATTAGACAGCATAAATTTGTCAAAATTTTTAATTTTTACGAAACCAAGTACCGGTCTAAGGCGTTTTTGAATGCCTGAATTCCGCTCAGTAACAATTTGGACCTACTGATTTGTAAATAGTCAGATCCCGCTCTTCTACCAGAAGTTGGTCTACGGGTATAAAACTGTCCAAGATCAAGGCCACAAACAGCGGTGAGAATTCTGTGGAATAGAATAAGGTCAAATTTTCGTCTTCAGCAACTCTATAACCATATTGATGAGCAAAAAATTGGTAATTTCTGGTAAGAACTGGACTTACCTCAAAGGACCAGAGGGAAGAGGAACTTAACGAACCTAACATCATCATTTTATGAAAATAAAATTAGTACGGATATTGAAAGTAGCCAATGGTCCCATGTCTTTAGGTACAACCCTGCAGTGAACCCAGGAATTTTAAACGAGTTCTCTTCAGCAGCTTATCGCCTTCACGGAATGATTCAGGTATGTTTCCACGTGAAGGTAAAGATAAATGTGAAAGTGTCGAAGGTGATCAGTCCTCTATGGAAGCGCCTCCGCATTTGTAATCCATTCAGAATAGTAGAGGCATAGTGAATGCCTACTTGGCCTAGACAATGACTTTCCGGAGCTGCTCGCTATGACATGTAAGTCAGTGTCTACCTTGCCAGAGAGGTCAGGTACCAATTTACCCGACGAAGAGAGGGAAGGCTTAGTTAGCCCGGGCGAGGACCGATCGCTCGACCTTGCGAGTGTCTGTAGCGCCTCTTACCCCTCTGCACATCGTGTTTGTACGTAGTACGTAGTTTTCCAGAGTTTCTTTCAAAAAGCGTCAATTTCCTACAAAAATATTAGCGACACCGAAAGACTCAAAGATCATCTTGTATAATTGGAGCTATGCGTGGTAATTGTAGATCCTCAAATGGCTAAGGTGGTTTCTTTGATCTACCTCAAAATGAAACATTCTAGAGCTAAGACCGCAGCTCCACCAGTTTCTCATCACCTCCTGATAATGTTGGTATCACCTAGTAATACTTTCTTCACTTTTATAGGAGTTTTATCCCTTGCTGGGACCGAACTTCGAGAACCGAGGTCGGGTGCCGTTCCTCGACGGCATTGGAAGGATTGAACGGGTGCTGTCGGCGATCGATTCTGTCTACCGGTGAGTGAAGTACGAAATCTCGAAAATGAAACGCCTTGAATCATATGGCTCAAATAATCGATCGAATCAATAGTCTCATGATCATCGGAAATTCCGATTACAGAGGTTTCATCGCCACCCCGGCTCGCAGTCCTCAGCGGATCACCACCTCGGTAACAGAACGTCTCTTCGGTGGCGCGGACATGGCTACCATCAATATTCAGGTAAAAGAAAATTCATTTACCCTTGATTTTTGACCCATTGGGGTATACTGCGGTTGGTGAGCAATTAAAGAACCGCGCATTCAATAGAAAGGTAAAACTTTTCCAAATCTTGTAGCTTGCTATTCATTTTCGTCGTTCACACCAACCTTGGAAGCGGACGTTTGCGGTTAGCCAGTTCGATCATGAGTAGTAATCTCGACGAGATTTCAAGATGAACTTGTGGGCATTATTCAGTAGTCACTAAGCCCTAGAATGCGCCACGCATTCGAAATCAGCTCAGAATCGTAGCATTCGTGCGGAAGTTCGCAACAAACGGTGCAAATGTAGGCGCTGAACGTGAGCTTCCTCAACTTTTTTGAAAAGCAGCTTTCTTCTCATGGCATCTTTATCCGTTTTGAATAAATCGATAAGCAAAATCGATAATAAATCGACTAATTGAGAGGCCTCTTCCACATCCTCTTCAAAAGGAAAGTGATCCGGCGAATTCGAAAATTGAATTTGAATTCTTTTCGTCTTATTTTTTTTCAAGGGGTATGTGAAAAATTACGCAAAAATGCCCTTTGACTGCGAATATTTCCAGCGTGGTCGAGACCACGGCCTCAAACCGTACAATGAGTATAGAAAGCTGTGTCAACTGAAGCCAATCACCAACTTCAATGAGGTTTGTACCCAGCTCTCACAAGTTTTAGAGCCATATTTTTCCCCATAATTCATTTTCCTCCTAATCATAATATGATCCCAGTGGCCAGAGGTAACCGAGAAAGTCGTACGTGAACGAGTCGCTCAGCTCTACAGGACACCTGATGACGTGAGCTTTCACCTGATGTCTATAATTTTTACAGAAATAACCCTTTAGCGTTTCAGCTCGATCTCTACGTAGGTGGTATACTCGAGGAGCCAATCCAAGGCAGTCTTGTCGGACCTACGTTCGCCTGTATCATCGCCGAACAGTTCGTTCGACTACGAGACGGTGACAGGTACTGGAGTCATAGTTCTTTCTATCTTTCTGGGAAATGTAGGGCGCCCGTGGAACAGTGGCAATAGCCGCTACTGACACGCGAACGGTCTGGCGATCGATCCGCGCCCGGGCTAAGCAAGCCTCCCATCCTTTCGCGGTCATGTAAACTGGTAAAGATTGGTCTGGAAAGGTAAAGACACTGACTTGGTATAGCGGTTGACTAAGTTATCGCGTAGGCCAAATACTCTACGATTCTGAATGGACCACGAATGCGGGGCGCGTTCTTAGGGGTCTGATCATGGCTGACACCTTCACCTTTAGAGGGCTTTGAATGAATTTAGAAAATTTAAAGGCATGGGTTAGATGTCCTGATTTCGCTAGGCTCACCGCAAAAAATATGAGCCAAACGTGCTTTCGAAGTTACTGTAGCAGAATAATTTCCATTTCTTCTTGGTCCCCACTTTCTTTTAAATAATGAAAATTTTCCCAGACAGCGTTTCTATTGTGTTCAGGTTCTATTTCGAGAATGAAGAAGTGTTCACTCCGGCTCAACGAAATGCTCTGAAAGCCGTCACTTTTTCATCGGTGCTGTGCGAGACAAGCGATGGGTAAGCACAGACATTGCCGTTTCATGCTTGGATCGCCCCGCGACGCGACCGTCGCCGGAGAGACTAAGTAGGATCCTCCATGACTGCTCCATGGAGCTACTGAAGCCAGTAGTATCCAAGGTAGACTGGGTCAAAGGGACCTATCGCGTCGCCGCGCGATGCTCTACTCCATTACTGAAGACTTTTAGCAATTAGTGGAGAGTAGAGACCAATCCCACAATTAGCATATGAATAATAAAAAACTTAATTATTGTAAAACATAATAAGCCATATAAATAAAATACTAAAAGTCACTAAAAATTCAAAAATTAAAGAAAAACATCGTCAGAGTTCCCCGTTTTCGTTGAAAACCCAATAAGACTACCAATACAATCCATGGAGAGTATGAGGTCCTTTCAGAATAACTAGAATCGTCCCAAATGCGTTCACTATCGACCAAGGAGAGAAGGCTGTGAGTTGTCAGTCGCTAAAACCGTTGAACCTCACACCTTGGAAGGAATAGAGCTCAGGTATCCAATTGTTTTCATTTATATCTAACTATCGATTTTACCATTGAATCCTGCTTGAAACGTGAATTCCTTCAGGAGACGAAAACTCATCGATATTCGGCTACCAGGGAACATTGCTCAGCCACACGTTTAATTCTGTGCCAATAATGTAGTATCAGAGATGAGCTTTAAGGTTCTATTGAACACATACAGGTTCAACATTACGTACATGCAATAAAGTTTAGTATTTTGTATGTCTTACGCAGTAACGTTCGGTGGAGTGCAGTGGTAAGAGGCACTACTCCGACAGGAAGGGCGAGCGATCGATCCTCCCTCGACCTAATCAAGCCTCATATCCATCTGGATTTGTGTAAGTTCGTACCACGCATGTCTAGGAATGTGAAGACTGACATGAACAGCGGATTACCCGAAAAGCCACTATGCAGGCTTAGGCTTACATAGGAAACAAGAGCATGGCTTAGCCCTTAGCCGGCTCGTCAACGACGACCACTTCACCTTTCATAGCGTACGAATAAACACTCATACGCGGCTAATTTGCAGCTCTCCGCTTTAGTTCCTCAAAATTGTTCATCAGCGACCCAGCAGGCAACTCAAAAGCAAAAAAAAACTAAAAATAACTATGAAACTAAGACTTAAAAGCTACCCTTGCAGGAAATGAGCCTACCCTATCAAGTCATTTTTTTAGGTTCAGTCATAAGTAATCGGACATTTCTGCAGGTGCCCGAATTCAAGATAAAATTTTCCGACAATGAAGGCACCTTTCAAAATATGTAAGGCACCAGTCGATAGAGGAAGAAGAGCGCTATAAAATGGCCCAACACATTCCCTTTGGTTACGTTGCTCTTTGTTAGGGCTTGTTCAGACGACGCGCGTCGAAAATGCAAAATCGAAGCTCAATCGATAATTAACGCCCTTGATCGAATTTGCTCTTTTGCATTAGTGGCGCAGTCCGGTTGCGCCTCATATAGGCAAACTTACTGGTCGCTCGGGTTTTTTAGAAGGCTGCTATTCCTTATTAATGGAAATTTTGACAAAATTCACTTTTTTCGTTCAATTTCTTTCCTATGTGATATGCCTAATTTTTTTTGCCGATATGAGGCGCAACCGGACTGCGCCACTAACGCAAAGGAGCAAATTCGATCAATGACGTTAATTATCGATTGAGCTTCGATTTTGCATTTTCGACGCGCGTCGTCTGAACAAGCCCTTACAAAGGCTCCAAAATCGCACATTACCACCAAATTGGGTGCTTGTCAGGTTTTGGAACGTCTTCTGCCTTTCTATCCTTGTCAACCAACTGGACACGGCTGGGATGGTTGGAGTAGAGCACTCTTTCATCACTATTATTCAACACTCTTTTACCTTATCAGTGGCTATAGCAGCGAAAGCTCTATTTTACTAGGTATATGTCGACCAAACCACTGAGAGAATCCCTCACTTTCCGAAAAAAAATAGCGACAGAGCAGTTCTAAGTAAGTGATCGCAAAAAGTGGAGCCGGTAAGAAGCACTTCAGTATTTCATGAAACTGTATTCGACAGAACCAAAGCATAATAATAAAACTTTAGCATCAATCGATAACACTCTCGAGCCAACAACACAATGAAAACCAACAGCCCAAAGGTGAGGAGGAACTCTTCGGCCTTCTACCATCAACAATGAAACACAGCAAAAGGCCAGGAGCATGTGGTCGATGTATTTAACCAAAACCAAAATTTTGTGCTATACCGTCGCCAATATGGCATGCAGAAGTCGTAGTGACCGACTAGCTCGGCAAGGTTGAGTGAACACCGAGTTGCAGGACGAGATAGGCTGATCACGGTCAGACAACCCACCAAATTCAAGATAGAATTCAAACAACACACACAAACCATGTGCTGATATAAACAAACTATACGCAAATCACTTAATCTCTAGTCCATTTCGTCATCTCCCAATGGAGCCAGGGTTTTTTGCGTATCGAGTGCTACCATAATTTGTTCCTCAACAAGTTCCTCCGACTCTTTGTTGTCGGTGTCAATTCCACCTAAACGTGCAATAAAATCGAAGAAGAATTGATAAAAAAAGTATGAATTAATACTCACCACGGAGTGACATCCTGAATTCGCGCTGAGCAGCAATTTTCTTCAGATTTTTCTGGCGGATCAGTTCAAACGCAGTCATAATCTTCCTAAAAGCAATCGGATGTGAATCCGCAAAATATGGAGAGGGTTTAGTGAATTTGTAGACATCTCTCCCATTCACCTACCTCCTCTTTTCAATAACCTCCTGGCTGGCTCTGTTCTTCTCTTCGTTGTCTTCGCGTTCAAAGCGCACAGCAGTCTTCTTCAGGTTATTCTTTATTTCCTGAAGAGCACTCCTTTACATTGAAAAATCGCAGTGTTTTAAGAACACATAGAGAATTCCTGCCCACCTTCAGCTTCTGCTCGCTTAGTTTAACTGGAGGTCGCGGCCTCCATTTGAACTGTGACAGTCGTTCCAAGCCTTTCCGGCACAGTTCTCGACCCTGCCATTCAAACATAAATAAGTAAAATATTCAGTCAAACACAAAAAAAAACAAAAAGGATAACCATGCTTGCTCGTACCTGGAACGTGTATAACCTGAAACCAAGATCGGCACCTATTCTTCCTCCAAGTGTAGAGCACGTAACGAAGTAGCGACCAGTTGGATCCCAATAGCCCTGAATAGAAGATTAAGTTGGCTTTACAAGGAAGGGCATCTAGTACAGTATGTCCAACCCACTTTGTTAAAACCAGGATGTTCCACAACATTGGTACGCTTCGCTTCTTGGAGGGTAGTATCCACAAACATCACGTTACCACCATTTGACCGCTTTGCCAAAATAGCGAGCCATCCACCGGCAGGAGCCCATGACACCTGCAGAAAATTATTTTGCAACTTACATTTCTAGAACATTAGGATAAGGGTTGCATAACGGTTGGCTAAAATCCAAACCTCGTTAAACTGCACTCCGGGATCAAGCTTGCTCATCAGTTTCGGTGCGTGACTATTCGGTTCAAGTCGGTAAACCAAGGGGGTTACCTTGGCTTGGTTTCCGGTTAAAACGCAGAACTTCTCGCCTGTAAACCACAAATTCGATGGAAAACCCAGAACTTCTACTTAAAGGATACGTGCAGAAAAAACCAAATCGAACACACCATAGGGCTGCCATCCGAAATTGATAAACGGCTCGGGAAGCGGGAGGTTCATCAGAGAGACATCTTTTTTGTCGATTTCGAAGATTTCCAAATGATATGTGCATCCACCAATGTATTTAATTTCACCGCCCTCTTTCAGTTGCTTTTTCGAGTACCTGAATGTGTGAGTCATCCGCACAATTTCTACGAGTTTTACAAAAAAATAAATTCCCAGAATATAAGGTAACAGACGTCGCAGAAAATAGGTAATATAATAAAGTAAATAGTTATTATGATGGGTTACCTCATAGTATAAACAGCCAGACGCTGTCCACTCTTCTGCCAAAACATCTGTGCATCAGCGACGTTGTAAATACGACCGGACCTCAACCGTTGTTGAGTTGGCATTTGCACTAAGCCAAATTCAGCTGGGAGGGAGTCTGTGCACTGAAACACAGCAAATTTAAAATTTGAAGAAACCCTGAATATGAAACTAAACCAACCTCTGCATAGTACGAGATGATATTCTGTGTAGGACTCCAGGAGAACGTCTTGATGTTTTCGACAATAATGTTACGACCGTCAACCAAGGCAAACTTTTCCGTATCGAACACAGAAATACCATTGACCTTAACATATCAAACCAATCAGTCAATAGCGAAGACTTGTGAGCAGAACATTTCCACCTACTTTCTTCTCCTTTTCTAGTTTGTCCTTCTCGGGAGCCTTGAGACAAGCAAAGTACTTCTCGTCATGAGACCACATGAAACAGATATCGATTAGATATTTGCAAGAACAAAAAGATTTCTTAGGGTACTCACTGGAAGAAAGGCCAACACGGTAGCTGGTCTCGATTGGTTAGGGCGTAGAGTGAAAATCCTTTCAACATTTCACCGGTTACAACATCCCAGATTCGCAGACAGTCTTCGTCATCACCCCAGTGGTTTTTCTCAGCCGATTCTGCGTACGTGACCAAGTATCTGCACAAGAAATTTATGCAAAATTAATTCCTTCCGGGCTTGGTCCATTAGCACTCACTTTTCGCATGGCGAGAAATCGATAAATTGCACGTTGTCATGAGTGAAGCGCTGAATACGATCGAACCGTGGTCCTCCCCATATTGCCACACCTTTTTTGTGGAGGGTGGTGAGGTAGGAGCCGTGCGGTGACCACTTGAACACCGTCTCTGTCCACGACTGAATGAGCATACATAATGAACTAAACACCAGTAACTTGCAAAAAAAGCAAAAAACTTTCTTCGACGAAGCTCCTCATCATCGAAACTTTTAAAGATCAAGAGAACACACTATTCATTTGAAATCGCGGTGCAATGAGGGTTGGTGAGAGCAGTCGAAGAAAAACTTCTTGAGAGCATTTTTCTCAAAAAATTGGTCTTGTTGGTGTTCTAGTACGGAGAATCCGAAAATACACATTGGAAACGATCTGGCTTTTCTTTTGTTAGCAATTTTGTAAATAAAAAGTGAAGGCAAGCGGTAGGGGTCGATCGGTCCCGTAAGAAAGCGCCATGCAGTGCTCCTTTCAGATCGTAAATGCATGTTGAACGCAATCAGTTTGACTTCCCAAAAAGTCTTATTCCAATTTACCCGACCCCGAGGGGATGGAAGGCTCGATTAGCCCGGATGGTGATCGATTGCTCGACCGTGCGGGTGTGAGTAGCGCCTCATACTGCTGTACACGCGCTCCCATCTGGTAAGTACAGCAATATGAACAAAAAACATCGGTAAGTCGATAATATGCACATTTTCCATGGTGATGTTACTTTTTATAAGTGATGATTCAATTACGGTTCCAGAATTCGTCGTAAAAAGACTCTTTCAATTTTTTCCCACTTCTGCAACACTTCAGAGAAGCGATCGTCCCGTAGCTCTACATTGAGCCCGCACTAGGACGCAGTTTTCTGCTGGCTTCACTACATGATTCGCATATCACCAAAGCCGTTTGTTGCTGTCAAACACCGATGAAAACGAAGCGAAAGGCTACCAACCGCTCTTTCAGCTTTTCCCGGCTCTCCAGCGATCTCCGGATCATGTCCCTTTATGTGCCAATAGCAGGCCACCGTTGGGACACCATCCTTCTCGTACTGCACCGCAAACTGATCACGGCACCTGGGGTGCTGCATCCACCACCAGAGATCACCCTTAAAAACGCAGTTTGAGGAAAAGAGTACAACAACGTGCACACCGCAATAAAAGTATAACAACAAGATAACTTACCACATCCTTATATGGAACGGGCTCCGGAGGCTGCCAATCCTTCTTCGGCTCTTGGAAATTCCTTGCCTCATTAAACAGCAAAGCGGAGAAGACGTGACTCTTATCCAACTTGTATCCATTCAATACTCCTTTTGCATACTCAGCCTTGGCTTTGTCAGGGAACTCAATGAATACGCATCCCTATAAATTTATATAGTACAATAGCTAAGCCGTTCGGTGATGATTTTGGGCTGTACCTTGCTTCCTCCTTCTTCAGTGAGAGGGAAAAAGGCTTTGTGTTCCGGTTCGACATTTGTGAACACTTTGCTCAGCACGCTGCGAAGTTTGGCAACTCGTTCTGCTCCAACGACCGGAAGGCCGAAGATGATCAAACAGCACTCCTCATACTCGTCCATGGTCGGCTTTTGCCGCAATACGTCCATAACGAGGTCTGAGATTGTACATGGTAGGCATGTGACCATGTACATAAGAACTCTTAGCTAAGGTCAAAAATATTTTCTGTCCCACTAATGTCCCCAACTCTCCTACTTTGAGATGACAAAATGTTTCTTGAAATCTCCATTTTCCATCAGCCTGTCGGAAAAAAAGCGAGACAGATTAACTACAGTATCATCTAAGAAAGAGCATCATTTAGATACAACATCAACTAAAAGCCTTGAGTGAATGTCACAGAGCTAATCTCCTCTCTTCCAAAAGCAGGAACCTGTAAGAGAGGCTCAGCACTGAAGTAAAACAACTTTTCCTTCTCCCACACACTGCGATTACGACTTGGGTTTCAAAAGGGGACGACACTTTTCACGTTTTTTAGGTGAAATCTGGTAGTTCATAATCATAAAGAAAAAACAACGTAATAAGAAAGTCGACCCATCTGACACTATCTATTTCTTCTACCTTTTTTTTTAACATGCACACAATGTAATTTATCTAAGAACGTGATTACTACCGCTAATCATAATAGTATCCCAACTTATGGGCAGATCAGCAATCCCTTTCTCCCAGGATTGAGAGTTTAGGACGGATCTCGATGGTGTTCAAGTGAAATTGGCGTTGTAGTTAAGGATAATTAGGACTGTTTAGCCACTTATACCTGTCTCAACGAAGCTTCGAGAACGACGATTAGCACAACATGTTAAACAGTGGATACCGCTATTCAAAATTCTAAAACCCCCGGGATTCAAAACCTTTTTACAGGTGCTAGGTGGGTCGGCCCAAGAAAAAATTCTCGAAGCTGTAATTTCTATGAAAACCTGTTCAGATTGGTGTCGAAATGTGAAGAATTCAAGGACACACGTTTGAGAACAATTTGCCATTTTTGAAGTCTCCACTCAGTGAAGTACGTGCAACAGCCGAGAACTTTCACATTTCTACTTGCGGCACTACAAACCCACGAAGCAACTTTCCTTTCACCCCAGTAGTTATCGACTTATCAATATCAAACCATTAAGAAACGAATTCCAGAGCCGACAACTCACCCTCATCCGAAATATCATCAACGAATCCGACCGGATCGCTAACGTCGACCTCATCTTCATTTTCTTTATTCAAGTCCATTTCGACCATAGCCTATTTCGTCCAACAGCTTTCCTGTCACGACGTTTACCTGCAAACCATACGTACAGAACCAGCCCCCAGTAAGATTACATGAATTACAAATGAACCTGCACATGAAATAATATAATTTAACGTGTATTACAACAAGCGGAAAACAATGAGCAGTTGGGAAACCAATTGGTGCAGTGGTACGTTACATCTACAGAACGGCGGACGCAACACTGCAGACATTCGCCGGTACCGTAAAATAACAGGCGTTTGCCAAAGGGGTAAACTGTTCACTATAATAGGGAAAACCTGCAGTAATTATAACCTTGAATTGAACAAAGTTATACCAACGAGTTAGCAGAATGGCGTGAGGTGGATGATTTTGTGGGGTCATTATTCCTTGACGGAATAAGGAGGAAAAGGGTTTGAAGATCCCTAGGCGGAGCAGAGAACAGCTTCCCTATGGACGTACGGCCGTCGTGTTTTCCTTATTGTTTTTAGCTTTTCGAGTTTTGGTGATCAATCAGTACTGCCGTCAACCAATCACGCACGTGGTACCTGCTGTTTGGAATAATTCCTCAGCCTCAGAGAATCGGCGTTAAAATCCGAGATTCATGAAATCATCCTAACAATGAGGGCGATGAGGAATATCTGGCGATTATACCGCCCTCCCAATTGTCTGCTTAGAATACGCTAAACCTTTGTAATTCGATCGGAATCGTCTTTTGGTGCCTTTGAGCGGATGGTTTTACAGATCCTCAGATCTGCCCGAGTTCGGACCACTCTAAATTGTTTTAAGAACTTGAAGTTTGTTCACAGAGCACATTACTCTATAGATGGAGGTTCAGTAATTGTTCCTTATACAGTGTATACTTAATATATTGGATATTCTATACATGCTAAAAATCTGTAAACACTTGGCATTGTCAGTGTTGTTTTCTAAAAGCGTCCCTTATAAGCGGGATGACACTATGTGGTTAATTTGATAAAATATAGCCTATGCTCATTCAACTGTGTTATCCAATCAATCAACCGATTTAAAGCAGCCGTTCTTTGTTAATAAATACATTGAATCCCTTGGCAGTGGACACCATATATCTGTTCCACTTGCAGTTCGATGTAAGTCTTCATCGATCAATCCTTGCAGTCTCGATTTTCTGATTGTCTCCTCCATAGTTCTTCCTTGAAGTACCGTATTCGCACACTGTATAAAATGGTTCTCAAGAAGCACAATTACACGAAATTTCGAGTTTTATTCATACGATTCACCAATCATCTATGTCGGTAACAATTCCTATCCTCATATGAAATATTACTAAATACTTCGTTTAGTGTCCAGTACGGGCCAAAGCATCATTGAGCACATTGCCGCGTTCTGATGCTTGCAGGGCACGGAGATTTCTGGCCTAAATACAAAAGTATAACATTCAAAACTAATTGTGAAAGATCTCATTGTATAGTAGACTGAAGTCGACAAGTCAGTACTGATACAAGTCTAATATATTAAACCATGCTGTTCATACCCAAGCTAACGATTCGGCGAATCCACCCTCGACAGAGCCTTACAACTGGGCAATTTGGGTTAAGGTAATAAAATCGAATTTTGAGGCGGATTGACCGAAATGCTAGCCGTAATAAGCTTGTACCATATTGGCTAGTCGGCTTCAGTCCACAACATACTACATTATTCAACATGTCAACATTCAAAGAGGATCGATCATGTGAAATTCCAAAAAGGTAACGAACCAACCTTTCTCTTCTGGTTCCATTTGAAAAGGAAGTAGATTCCCACATAGCTGGCCAGCGCAGCTCGGCAGATATTAGCTCTGCCGAAGTGCTCGTGTGGGTTCAGGTATAACCGTTTCGTGGAAACCACTTGCTGCCAGAATCCACGGATAGCGTCGGCCATATCTACTCTGTTGAAAGAGAATTAGTAAAAGCGTAGACTTGCAAAGCGAAAGAAATCGGAGAAGAACACAGGAATCATACCCGAATCAACGTAGAATCATCAACAACGCATCGTGATTTCTTTATAACCCTGTGACAAAGTAGGTTAGCAAGACTTAAAGTCACATGAACACCACTAAAATGTTAACGGAAGAGTATATGCCACATACACGCAGCAACTTCTGACAAAATACACTAGAAGAATGAAACGCTACAAGAACCGGCTTTCACGAGATGTATAAATGTGGTGAGTGTGTTTGCCTTCCAAAGGCTGTCTTATATCGTTATCATCAAAGGCCGAGCAACAATGTCTGAATCGAGAAATACTCCGCATACATAGATCTACAATACTATTACTGAACTATTAATGTGTGAGGACTAAAAAGAAGAAGAAGCTTGGGCATAAATAATAGAACGTGAAAATCTGAACATTGAGCACCCACTATATGAGAACGATAAAGTCGGCTCGACGGGAAAGACGAAACTGCTGACCGTGCGGGCTAACTTTATAATAATAATAGTAGCGTGCAGGAGAAAAAGAAACATATTCACCATAAAATCACACGTAAAATTGATCAACACAGAAGCAATGTTTTAGCGAGTGCTTTGGCAAGTGAGTTGCAATGGGTATTGTCACAAAGAAGAAGCAACCATTCAGCAAACATTTGCACATCAGAGTTCTGTACATTCGGTAAAAGTTCACGCCACTTGGTCAATGGTGAAGACCTAGAACAGAAACTGTACTTGAAAAAGGCTGCTGGAGTACTGAAAGGTGACCCATCGTCAGCACCTATTGTTCTCAATTTTTTTCACAAACACGAAAAACCACTCGCTCTAACCTTAGAATCAGAACAATCCTAAGCCACAGGTGCTGTCAGTTTATTCACAGCAAATTCGTAGAATCGAAACCATTGAGACTGATCGTGAGAGATGAAAAATAACCACCCTTTCCAGCTCAGACAAAACAAAAGTTCACAAGTCACCGCATTATTATCTCGTCAAAGGAGGAACGCGATTCTTGAAAGTAAACATTGGTCACTAAACGTCAGATAGAACATTTTCCGGTTGAAATTTTTGAAATAGCATCACCATTAGAAAGCACTTTCATGGAAAAGGAATCTATATAAAATTCCCTTACACGCAAAAGCTTTATAGAGAGAATGACTGAAATATCCATACTACCAACATACTGAACAAGTTGAGCCGTAGAATAGGTCGTCGCCCTTTTCAGGTTGATAAGATCATGTTGACAATTCAGAATAATCAATAAGTTCCACTGAAACAACAAAACGTACCAGCCATTGACCAAGTCGACGTTGTTTGATTGACCACACAACCAACGTACAACGTTTTGTGAGGTCACTTTTCGTTTGGCACAAACAAGGAGAAGCGTCAGAAGTGCATCACGACCAAACTGAAAAGAATGTTGAAAGTACTAACCATCCGAATGAATACTTCTTTCAGGTATGTAAAAACTCACAGTATTCTTAGTTGAGAAGTTCTCTTTGAGTGAATCGATGTTAAGAGCGGATGACAGCGCCATTAATTGCTCCCTGCTTAAACTCATCAATCCAGCAAACATAGGTGGAACAAGATCGCTGCTCATCTAAATGGAGACTGGAGTTTGACGCAGACGTCAACTGTGATTGATAAAAAAAAGAGAAAAATCGATACACAAGGCCTGGGGCTGTATGCTCGTTTCTCCCGGCAGGGCGGTGGGCGCCCATCTCCCGGCCGGGAGAGAAAAGCATACGGCCCCTGCACTCGTGAAATGAGCAGAGCCGATTTCGTTAACTATGAAACGCTGAGAATCTCTCCTACTCAAGTTGATTTATCGAATTCTACCAGCTTAGCGGAATTTGACTGCAACTGAAACGAACTACCTGCAGCGACTATCATATCCAAAATCTAATAAAATTGTGTCCTTCGAGCACCGAATATGAAGGAAAAATACTCGACACCATGAACCGTTTGCACAGTAAAAATTACCTCATCTATGAACTTCTTCGGGCACAAACTCGCCACGGAGAACAACGAAAGAACGATTCGAGCGATGTAGTTCGGAGTTCCAACGCTAATCGCACGGGAGACTACTTGCCGACCTTTCCCCACCTAAACAGGTAGATTAGTACCACCGCAATTGAACAAGGACGTTAATTCAACTACTACAAGCAATTGCAACACTTCAAAGTATACCAGAAGAAGGCATTTCAAACAAATACAAAAGCCACATACGGCAGGTAAAAGCTACCTGCAAGATTTTCACCAAATCCTCAGACATCAACTCCTGGAATATCACCTCGATACGTTGGGAAATTTCCGCCAGGAGCACCTCACTGGAAATGATTCAAATTACATACCAGAAAAATCATCACGGCAAAACTTCGTAAGATGTTCTCGCTTCAATTTCCTCGAAATCACCCCTAAGCTTCAGCCGATCATGTTTATCAACATCCTCTTGAAGCTGTTAGAAACATAAAAAATCTTAAGTATTCGGTCCACCAACCAGTGGGGATAGGAACTGATCTCACCTGTTGTGACCATGACTGGATCGCATCTGTACGCGCTTATCCTCACATTCGATAAGTAACGTAAGAGCCGATTCCAGACGCAACAGCAAAGTGCGCAGCTTTCGCTGTTTTCCGGCGCGCTGTGTTGCATCCTCTTCAGCATTGTCAAGGCTATGCTCCACACTTATCAGCTAAAAATCATCGATTAGCATATTTTCTTAAGAAACGCGCTGGCACAATAAAAAATAATAAATAAGGGGTTGAACACTCACATGTCTAGGATTGCTTGTGGACGACTTTGACGGCAGTCCAAGAGAGCCGGCGAACTTGACATTCAGCGGGACCGCTTCCTTCGGTTCTCTCGGGGAATCGTTGTGACTTCGAGAGCCATTGATCCGTCTGAGCCGCCTTTCATTCTCCTAAAGAGCACGGATTCCAAGAAATAACACATTCAATCAGCACTGATTCAAAGCCTAGAAAACGTGGCACAGCTGAACCATCAGTTCGAAAAATCTGATTCAATAATGAACATTTCAAAATACTTTTCTGCAAAAAGGAATTCAAACAAGAATTAGACAGAAAAAGCTTCAGGAATTAACGCGATCTGGTGATCGTTACGCTTTTAACTATTTCATATCTTCGGTAGACGACTAGGAACTTCAAAAACATCAACATGCCGTGCTCAATTAAAAATTGAGCAGGAATTTAGAACAGCTGGACACTCGTTTCGCTTTTTACGTTGCGAACAGATGCAGTAAACTTTTCAAAACTGGTTGTCGATCTTCCCAACACCTCAAACTCTGAGAAACAGGATAACTATACCTTTGCTTTCTCCGACGGTATCTCCTGAGCATAGCCCTCTCTTGGTCTCCATCCCTTAGCTATTTGTTTGTCTCGCCAGTTCTGCAAATAATTGAAAAGGAAAGTCTCCCTAACTAATAAAAAACTGGTGTAAAACCTACAGCGTAGTAATAGTCGTTCTCGTAAGGGTTTCCGGTTCCCTGGCATTGTAATATTTGTATTTTGACTAGCCATTCTCTCTCTTTACACGACATATACCCAGCAAATTGATCGAATGCTAAATCCTCTATAGTTCGACCAGAAGGCATTCCCGGGGCTTTTCGCTGCCACTGGAATTTGGCCAATATAGATATGGTAAATAACACCCAGTATTACGAAAAAAAATGGCAGTAAATCTAACCGGTATGCGCCTGTCGAATCCCTGAGGAGGCAATGGAAATGGAGGAGGTACCATACCAGGTTGAGACGATTTAAGCATTTCCATAACAATTCTAGGATCCTATAACAAAATAACAATTGAAATTGAACCTTCAATAAAGTACTGTTGGGAAAAATCGCTTCTTAGCTACCTTAACAGTGTCGAAAAACATGTGCAGCAACGGAGGCACAGGTGGACATCCTGGTGGAAGACATGGCACTCGACCAGCGAGATGTTCCAGCCAGATTGGAACGAACGGCAGCATCATCGGATGCAACGGAGGAAGCAAGGGAGACATTGGAATTGGAGGAACTGGTCCAAACCCAGGTGGAACAGGAGGAGGAGGTGGCTTAAAGTGAGAACTGGAGACTTAGGCTATAAATGAAAACTACGAAGGGTTACTTACCATTCTGGTAGGGATTTGTTTATGTGCTGACGGCGTTGGAGCGAGCCGAGGGCTGCATGACGGCGGAAGTATGGGATGGGACTGAGGCTGCACGGCAGCCGACTCCTCTATGAATCTGCGTTCAAGGTCGGCTGCGTTTACAGCTGCAGGCGGCATGATGTTTGGCACCGGTGCCGAGCAAGTGTTAGCCGATTGCAGGTGTAGTCGTTCCAAATCCGTCTGCAACGACCACTAGTTCTCTTGAATTCTTTACAATTGAGAAAGCACCAAAAACACGTCACAATTGACTGCAAGTCGAGCCAGAAAAAAAACATTTATATTCTCTACAATCACATCTAGTGATGGGCGTGGTTCAGTGGTACGAGGCGCTACTGACACCCACATGATCGAGCTATCGATTCACGCCCTGACTAACCAAGCCTTCCATTCCTCATGGGTCAGGTAAATTGGTACCAGACTTGTCTCGGACATTTAAGACATAGGCTTGGTATAGCGGCTGGCCCCGCAAGGTATAGGCCAAATACGCCTTCACCATGCCTCTACGACCCAGAATGCAACAGGAATGCGGCTGCGCGTCCTCAGGAGGCTGCACGCCGACAACTGCACTTCTTACCTTTACTATCACCTTTTCCAAAATAGAACAACGGGTAAATAAAGTCCGATAATGCTAGACTCTCCTCAACTGTTCTCCCCAAGGCAGAGAAAGCTCGTAAATCCTTCGGAACTCAAAAGTTCTCGGTTTCCAAATACAGAAAAAGCTAAAGCGGATTAGAAATTACATTAAAATTGACCGATGGTAGACTACCCGCTACCATGATGTTCCGAACATCACACTGTTTCCGAATATTCAGAAAAAAATGATACGAACGGAAAAACCGGAGGGGAAAAGAAACAAAGCGATAAAAACCAACCGCTGGCATAGGAGGCATTCGATGCGCAACAGGAGAACGCTGTAGGCTCGTCGAAGGTCCAGCAGCAGTGGATAAGGAATTGGTGAATACCCGGGGAGTTGTCGCGGACAGATCGAAGCCAGGAGCACTTGTTTGTTCTTTTGAGATGGAATTCTGAACATAACAAACATATAGTAAAGACAATATCAAGGGAATTGATTTAAAAAAAGGCGCCTACCTGAACAAATGTCGGCTGTGTAGAACTAGTACTGCGAGTACCGCTCTTCTGTTCATCCCACAAGTCGTAAAGATTGTGCGACTGTTGACTCCATAGCGAATCTAACTTCGCCTAAAAGTAAAAAGATAAACGATGAAGAAATGGTGAGGGGAGGATCCAAAGAAATGCTGAGCGAAGTATCTGCACAACTGGAACCAAGATGATGAATAATTCACAACCATATAAAAGTTGTTCTTTAACCTTTAACAACCTCTCTACAACTGTCTTCTCAAAGTTTAGCTTTTGTTTCGGGATATCACGATTCTGGTCGTTTACCAACATTGTTTAATTGTTGGCACACATTCTCGTGGCCTGGGTTGCGATGAAATAATAAAGAGAGCTAATCTAACTGAATGTAACAAAAGTCCCCGCGGTACTCGATAACTGAGATTCAATACAATTTCCGCAGAGTTGCTTTGAACGAGAAAAGGGGTAACGAAACAGCAATGAAAAAAAATCACCAGAGTCTCGCTTCCGAAACTAGAAAAGGCAGAATTTCCGAACACGTTAAAATCTGGCAGCGGTACAGTGGAAGCGTCCGGAGCAGGGGCCTTGGAGCAACCGGGGACATCCCACGGTGCTCCGTCATCGAGTCGAAGACAAGCAGTCTAAAAACATAAAATCGAGAAGAGAAACCAGGAATAAGCATCAGATTCGCTCACCTGAGCGGCATAATCCTCCAGTTCACTATCGATAGGCACATTTACGTCACCTCCAAAAGTTTCATCATTAACCGCATTGATATCGTCGGCCGCTCCGTCACTTGAGTTCTCCTCGTCGTCCGGAATCGAAGCTAAATAATAAATAAACAAATAATAGATAAATAAATGGTAACAGTAGAACTAACGAGCACCTTTTGTAGTGGCAGGATGTCGTGACCTCTCCTCAAACCTATTTTAACACCTCAAATACGCCCGCTTTATTTGTTTTTATTTAAAACTTTTACTTATGAGCGGGATCGCATCAACAAATGCAAGTAAACAAAATTTGATCAAGCTCGAAAAGATGACGAAGCTTTCGTATTTTGCTACTCATCAACGGATTTCAAGAATTTCAGAAAGACTTTTGAATGTAGGTTAGAATACTTTATACCTTTTGTCGCTTTGGTTAGAAAATCTACTGCCACCTAGTTGCATTTCGACGGAATCAAATAGTTTTACAATGGTTTTGACATGTGACCACCCACGAACCAGTTGTTGTGCACAACAATAAATATACTTTCGAATAACAAAATTTGAAAAGAACGCATATTCCAACATGCCTTTTGCAAGCTACAATACGCACAGTAATCAGCCCTGGTGGAATACGGTTATTTTGTTTTTAGCTTTTATTTCGATAGTTACACTTCCAACTTGATAACCCACGTGAGTCCCAGAAGGAGAGAAAAACTATAGTCAATAAAACAACAACAAAACTCTTTTAGCCAATAACAACAATAAAATCCACGTAACCAATGGCACCTTCAGCCAGAAAAATACATCTATAAACGAAAAAAAAACTAAAAAGGTGGAAACGCTCAAGCGAAAGCTTACCGAACATAAAGTCATCACAGAAGGATCGATCCGGTCTGCCAAAGTCCATATCACCATTCGATACCATGTAACGACGGCGACGTCCGTCTCACCAGCGACTTTCTGGGTTTACGAACGATCGCCCGAGGGTAGAAAATTGGCCAAAGCCACCCGGAACGAGTAGAAAATGTAGAATACGTAGCCCACAACACCCTCGACTAGCAATTACTCGCCAGTCTTACCTTGGCTACGATATTTCATCGATTGATCGAAATTCGACCACTACGGCTCATGTCGGCCGCCCGTTGATAGCGAGCGCGGCGGGACCGCAAACGTTGTGAATGTGTGCGTCCTTTAGATTAGATTGCTGGCCTTAGGGCGCGATAACTACAGAGAGGGTGGAAGAGTGGACAGTAGCGCCCGCACGGCCATTAAGACATCGGGCGATGACCCTGATTGTGAAGGCAATGGGTTAACCCCGCTACCCACACGTCTTCTTAGCAGTGTATTGGTTACCATGAAGCAGTAACTGCTCGGGTCTAAACGCGATTCTCATGAACGAGCGACCGCGGTTAGTTCGTGGTAGGAAACCCGGAGTTGGAGAACCATAGCGTGCCACTTACTCATGATTCTGGACCAGGGGTTGTTTCGATATTATGTGAAGTCCATAGACTTCATCAGTTGGTTTGCTGTGCCACAATCTAGCGCAGAGTCTTCAACCCTCGGCTTTTACAGGTGTTCAGAACTTTCCTTTCCCTTGGAGGCTTTACTGCTCACGATAAACCACCGGCTTTGAAGCGTCGTGTAAACTGGAAAAATCTTGAAATCTTTGAGGCTAACAAGAAAGTGCAACACAAGGATGAGAATGATCTGGACGACCTCGTAAACTATACCTTGCTTTACAAGTCAATGCGGTTATGGAGCCCGAGTAAGAGCTTAGCCGGGAGATTGAAAGTTACCCAAAGACTCCTTCCAGGTTCCAGATTCATGAACCGATGAGCGGTCTCCGAAACCGCGGCGCAGCCAGAACTAGACTGCAGAGTCGATGAGAGATTGCGTTAAACATACGGAGTTTAGGATAAGTAGCCGAAGGTGTGCGGCGTTCTCGGGGTTTATCAGGGGGTATGATGAAGCCAGGTGCCTAGGAAGTCAGAAAGAAGGATTGCGAAGACTTCCTGTCCATCGACAAGACTCTAAAAGTTTATTGTTTCCGCTTCAACTTCAACGTTGTAAAAGCCCGAATCCACTCGTTTTTTTTGCTGAATTTGGTACAGCTACAAAACCCCACCTGCAATGAGCGTAGTGAAAATAGAAAGATTGAATTTCACCCAAATACCTGCAGCTGGTCCCTGGAGAACAATGTAACCAGCTCGAGTGAAGGCTCGTTGAACTACTAGAGGATTCATTCCTCACATCAAGTTCAACTACAGACCCTTGTTTACCACGAGGAGGGAAAGATTCGACGGTTGTTTGTTTAGCAACCGCAAATTGTAAGACTGACTTCTCTCCAATAGCCGATGAACTCTGCTCTAATCAGTACCGTGCTGATGTTACGTAGGCTGATAAGGCGTTCAAAATGCTCACACCCCTAGCCAGTGTTGACGTTGTCGCCATTTTATGTTCTCATAGTTTTTACTCTCTAGCGAATAGTTTGAATTGCTGATATCTGATTGCGATTTGTTGATGAAATATGTCCGAAAAATCCAGAAAAAAACTCAGCCGTCCCGGTGGTTTTAAGAAGATCCCTTACAATTAGTGATTACAATGCGAAGGCTTCGAAGGAAAAACTGTCGAAACCATATTGATTTTTCGATTGATTTATTTATCAAACGAGCACAGCAACCAGTACAAGAACTAGAACAAAAAAACAAGTACGGGAAGAAAAAAATACATAGAGACGAACAAAGATAACTCCGAGGCGGAAGTAATTAAGGCATCGGGAAACTATGGGCTCGAATGACGCTGTAGGACCCTTTTGTTCTTTGATTCATTCAAAGATTCACGAAGATCCATACAACGTTCCTGCAGCCTTTTGTTGTAGGAACTTTGTATGAATTTTTCCTAAATTTTCTAGTTATCCAAATAGATCCTTATGTTGATTGTTGTCGCATAGTTAATCTAGGACTTCTCCTTCAATATGTGACACTCTATAACACTTAGTAGAGGTCATGACCCTTGTCACCTGCGGCGATTCTCTGTTTGCTGACCTTCGCCGATGGAAAATTGCAATGTCAGCGCAAGATTAGATTAGAAAAAGTAGAGATTAGAAAATATACATCCAGCCCACCGGATGATGCCCTTATCGGGTAAACCGGCTTTACCAAGGTTCTGTGCAATATCAACCTTCCACTCCTTTCACCCTTGTTTTTAAGGCTAGTCATGATTCAACTCGTTAATTAACTTTTTTTGATTGCTAGCACGAATTTGTATTGCATAGGCGATGAACAAAACGTGAATGTAAAGGTGATCACATTCGTAAGGACGCGCCACGCACTCGTTTTCCTTTCGGATACTCACAGTGACTTACGGTGGCCAGCCGTTGTACAAAGCCAGTGTTCAAATTGCTGACAATTGACGAGGAATGCGAGGTAAAAGGTAAAAAAGGTAAAGGTGTCGGCGTTGATCAGTCCCCTGAGGACGCGCCGCCGCATTCGTGTTCCATTCAACTCGTAGAGAGATAGTGAATGCGTATTTGGCCTATACAATGACCTGTGGGGGTCAGCGGCTATACCAGGTTAGTGTCTTTACCTTATCAGAAAAGTCTGGTACAAATTTACCCGACCCAGAGGGATGGGAGGCTTGGTTAGCCCGTGCCGGGATCTGGTGACAGCAGCGCCTCTTACCACTGTACCACGCGGGGCCTCACGAGGAATGCGAGGATTATCTAAAATTCAAAGAGAATGGATTCTTTTAAGAAGAATAGGCAGCATTTGAAATCAGCCCCATGCCTCGAAATTTCCTAGCCAAGTTTGAAACAAACTCACCCGACCCTGGACGGATGGAAGGTTTGGTTAGCATGGACGGGGATCGATCGCTCGACTGTGCGGGTGTCGGTAGCGCCTCATTCCACTGTGCCCAAATAATTAAATAAATAAACTTCAGGTGAACGATATGAGCTCTTCCACGTTCGGTTATGTGTACGATGAACGAATGCTGGAACACGAATGTCACTACGACCCAACGATGGCTGAGCGACCCGAACGAATCGCGCTGATTCACCAACGACTTCTCAAGGATGGATTACTGAAAGATGCTGTCAAAGTAGGTTGACAGGTGGAGACAATTCCGAAAAATTTCTAAGATGTGAACTATAGATTGAAGCAAGGGAAGCAACCGACCACGAGCTCATGCTCAATCATTCTGCCGAACTTGTACGCGAGATGGAATCGCTGACAACTGACGAGGAATGTGAGGAGTACTGTAGGTAAGCGTGGTCGGTAAACAACTGATATTGGCTCCGATGCATACTCAAAACATGAAAATTCTTACTCATACCGGCTAGAAATTTGAAAATTTGAAAAAAATCATGTGAAATTCAAAGAGAATGGAAATTTTCAAGAAGAAGAGGCGGTATATGGAATGAGCCCCATACCGCGAAATGCCGCAAAAGAAAGGAATAGATAAATTCAGAGACAACCTTATGATTTTGATCGCAGTGCATATCACGTTATCTTTTATAACAAAGCATATCAACAAGGTAATCCATTCATGTCTTTCAATTATTTCCAACAAACTTCCATGAACAAGTGAACACTCGAGGAGTAGGATTGGAATTTTTCTAACCCCAGGTGCAGCAAAGTCGTGTCCATGGGTTTTTGTATGATAAGATACCATCATACAAGATTCGCAACGCCACTCTGGTCTCGAGCCTTTGGAGTTGAGAAGAAGGAAATTCGACTTGCTCATGTTTTGTAAAATTCTCCATGGGAAGTGCGGGCTCATCCTCCATGATTTTGGTGTTTTGAAGCGCTTCTGCACACGAGGGGGAGCTTACAAACTACGGTTACCTTTAGCTAAAACATGATATAGGATTCATTTTTTCGCAAACCGCGCGGGATCAGAGTATTACAAATTGAGCAGGAAAATGAGCGTTCCGGTTGAATTGAAGGACTTTCTTAGACTATTGGACTCCCATCTCTCTGTCTCTGATAATGTAAGCATTTACCTTTAGCTGTTCGTTTTATGTTAATTACATACTTATATGTATCTTCCATTTGTGTTATCTTACGTTGGTTTATTGGTTTTTATTGTATATCGCATGATGCATTCATGTAATAAAGAAGAAGAGAAGAAGTCTCCGAGGCTCTGCATAGTGTGCAGTTCACCTTGGTTGGTTTACTAAACCCTAAAACAATAGCACTTCAGCAATTGCCTTTGAGCCTCATTGATGCCCTTCTTCATTGACTCCTTCTCTGATCTTCTTCTTGAATCTGCCGGTCAGTTGTTGCTCATAATCCCTCACGATCCCGTCAGAGAAAAAAATAGAGGAAGATTTAGAAGAAAGTTGTACGACTCGGTGGTGTAGTTGACTAACACCATTGTTGCCTCATGTAGGGCTTGAACGTGCCAAATCGTGATTTTGTTGTGAAAGTAGCATTATCATGACACACTTCTGAAAAGGCTACGAAACCGCAGAGTATGCCCATAAGAAACATCTGTATTTTATAAGGCGCCTTTCAGAGACAAGGAGATCCTATGGCTTTGTCCGGAGAGCGCCAAGGCGGCCCGGCTAGCAGCTGGAGGCACAATCGAACTTGTCAAGGCGAATTTGGAGGGAAGGTAGGATTTTCATAGAATTCAGCCATAACAAGAACAACTAATTAATTTTGATAGAGTCGGAAACTCGTTCGCAATCGTCCGTCCACCTGGTCATCATGCGTTCGGCAGGGTGGCCCAGGGCTACTGTGTCTACAACAACGTGGCTATCGCGGCGAAGATGGCAGTTAGCCAGTTTGGAGTTAAGAAGGTCTGTCAAAATTATAAATTTAGTTGAATAATTTCTATATTTAGAGATGCTCGGTGCTTGGAGATGTCCTGGAGGCGCTAGCATCTCCAAATATAGAAGTCGTTCAACTAGTTCTCGTCTATGAGCCGCTAAACAAAAAGCGGCAAGTAGCAGAATAGTTTCGTGTTATAAATTTAGTAGTTTGTATGGTACAATGACCGTCCTGAGTAAGAAGCGCTAAAAAACTCGCACAAAACACCTCCATGATTATGATTGAATTGGTAAGAGTTCAAGCTTCCTTTCGCTTTTGAGATTCAGTCGTTTCCGCAATTCTGCTCAACCCCGGTAAATATCGAAGAAATCAAATCTTTTTGGGTATTAACAACCTCTGCTAAATATCTCTTCGAGGAGTAATTTATTTTGTTCAGGTGGCCGTCGTGGATTTCGACTATCATGCCGGCAACGGAACTTACTATTGCCTGAAAGACGATCCTCGATTCCACTTCACCTCCTTCCATTCCCACCATCATGGCAGCTTCTGGCCGTTCAGTGACAAGTTCGACTACAATACCAAATACAGTAAGGCTATGTGGGAAATTACGGTAGCGAAGCGGCTCCCCTGACAAAGTAAAGAAACAAAGCTTTTCGCACTAGAGATCGCCGTCATTGATGGTTTTCCAGTGGTCCCAAGTTGTTTTGTTCCAAAATAACTGAATTCTGAGGGAGATCTTATAAAACGGCGGTTTCCGGCGCAAAACGCGTCGCAGTTGTACTTTTCCAGTTCTGGATACTGTAGGGTTACGGTGGTCACGTAGATCATCCTAGAAAATGTACTGATGTTTCCACTAAACGGTGCGATGAACACCGAAGTCGACTTTGTCAGCGCTTTCCATCATGTCCTCCTTCCGATGCTCAGAGAGTGGCAACCTGAGGTGAGCACCACTTTCGGTAAATCTTCATTACAACCACTTTACTGTAGCGATTCACAGTTAATACTCGTTTCTGCCGGCTTCGATTCCGGCTACTTCGATCTCCAGATGGAACTCGGTCAAGGAGTTAAAGCTCATGGGTATCATTTTACACTGAGCCACCTTTCACAAGTAGAAATTTGAACCTTTTTTTCGCAGATTTGGTCACATGGTACGTCTGTTGGATGAGATTTGTCCGAATAGAGTGGTTTCCGTACTGGAAGGCGGTTACTTTCCTACGAACTACACCGAGTCGGCCTCGATGATGGTCCGCGGATTGAAGGTAGGGCTCCTTTTGACTAGGTCAAGACTTCCCCATTTTACAATTTTGAGCTGAGAGCAGGGTAAAGTCAGGCGATCGAAGGCAGAATCTAACGTAAGTTGTCGGAGATGCCCACGTTTCTCTTTGACTTGGAATTGAATCCACTCCTCTTTTCGATCTCACTCTCGTGGTACGGTTCTTTCAGAAGTACACCAAACCATCTCTCGCCTTTAAAAGGTTCGGATTTTTAAGCAGTGCGAACAAAATAACGATGCTAACGATACGGCTCAATGAATTCAATTCGAAAAGATTAAGAATTCAGGTTTTTAGACATGAAAGGAGAGCTAGTAACGAAAGCTGCAATCTAGGCAATCAATTTTCATAGCCATTTTACTGATGGTCAAAAAATAAACGACTTATCAGAGCTTTATGAGGGACATTTCATCTTTTTTAATTGGTACTCGGTTGAAGAGAGCACACGTAGGGCAGTTGCAGTGGGTGCTACTGACACTCGTACTTTCAAGCGATCGATCCTTGCACAGGTTAACTAGGAGCTTCCCTCCCTCATGTGCCGAGTAAGACTGATCTGGGAAGGTGAAAACACTGAATTATATAGGAGCTCGCCACAAATTTTTAGTTCATGTATGCCAAATGCGCATTCCACGATTTCGAATGGAAGACGAGTGCATGGCGCGTTCTTGAAGACTGATCAACTTCACCACGAAACGGTAGCTCAACCATTACTGAGAACAATTTCCATTTTCCTAGTGATAAACCTCTCCTTTCTTGGTCCTCTTTTTCTTCTGTCAAAAACGATTCAAATCTAATAAAAATGAAAAGGCTGATAGGAGATGCAAAAATTCATTCTCTTGGATTTCATTCAATATTCTCATTCAGGGTCTTCCTCTACCGTACCTGTCGCTCGCAGCACTCTCACCGGCTTTCAAAGAGACTTTGTGGAACGTTATCATCCACCACTCGTCACGCTACTCATGTCTCAGACACTGGAAGAAAAAGCTCCAGGAAGCACAGGTGAGTGGTTAGCATTCCAAAAACTAAGAATACTTTCAGCAAAAAAAAACACTTGAACTCAAAAATATGGACTCTTAGGGTCACCCGCCGGTATTGCCAACGCTGAACTTTCGCTGTGAAATTTCTAAAATTTCAGGCTGACCACGGCCTGGCTGCATTTGAGATTCGACCGTCGTTGTTCCTTGGCAAAGGTCTGATCCGTCAAACCTGAAACTAAATTTTTGAATTTTCAATTTTTCCATTGTGAATTTCATACAAAACGGTTAGAGGTGTCCGGGAGCTATACGAGGAAGCGAAGAGGTCTCGCTCGGTTCGAACTCGCGAATGGTTTCCGGAACTAAACGATGAACATAAGAAACGCTGCAATGAGGCTATTTCAGAGTATGTCAAGGTAAATATTACAAATATTCTAAACAACGAGGAAGGTAAAGTTAGAGGTATAGGTTAAGGTATAGGCACTGATAGGTCCCCTAAGGACGCGCCACGCATTTGTGTTCCATTCAGAATCGTAGAGTCATGGTTAGTGCGTATTTGGCCTATACATAGAATGACTTGCGGGATCCAGCCGCTACACCATGTCAGTGACTTTACCTTCTCATACGAGTCTGGTAACAATTTAGTAGACCACGGAGGGCTGGAAGGCTTGGTTCGCCGAGTCGGGATTGATCGCTTGACCGTGCGGGTATCATTTGCCCCACCTACCACTGCACAACGTGGTCCTTCACTGAAGTCTGAGTATTAAAATATAAAGTTGATTTAGAAATACGACTATACCACTCCAACCTCCGCCCCTTCGGAGGAGCAGCTAATTCGACAAATGCTCTGGACCGAAAGATCAGCTATCGAGTCGTTTGCGCATAGTGCGCCATCTTCCTTACATTTTGTAAAAGACTTTATAGAGTTTATGGAAGGTGAGTAAATTAACGTGCTCAGGCGTTGTTATGGTACTTTGATGCTGATTTTTTTCAAGGAAAGAAAAATTCGATGATGATCTGCGACAGACGGCTGATGAAACTAGACTGCCATGGCGGCGGGTTGGTTGATTGATCGAAAATGGATGTGTGTATTAATTGAATAAATATACATGTATAGAGTCAGAGGAGAGAGTTGGAGGATGACTTTTGCAGAATAAGAAGCCGATGAGCCGGAAAGGGGATAAAGGTAAAGGTAAAGGTGTCGGCGTTGATGTTTTCTCAAAGGACGCGTCAAGCATTCGTAATCCATTCAGAATCGTAGAGGCACGATGAATGCATATTTGGCCTATGCAATGGTTTGCGGGTGACAGCCGCTAGTCAGTGTCTTCATCTTCCGAGACAGGACTGATACCTATTCACCATACCCCGAACGGATGGAAGGCTTGATTAGCCCGGGCGGGGAAAGAACGCTCCACCGTTAGGGTGTCAGTAGTGCCTCTTACCACTGAGCCATGCGCGCCCAAGAAAGGGAATCCTGAGGCAAATTTCGGAGAGGATTCAAGGATTTGTGGCATGCAGTCATCGCCGTCGTTCTTGGTAGGACTGTGGCAGACTCTTTACCGTGTCTATCTGAAGATTTCCATTAAAATAACTATTTATTCCCGAAATTATTAATAACATATCTTCTGCAGCGATGTCTTTTACATGCACTGTGTAAAGGATTGTGGAATTACTGTAAACGCTAATAGAAGAACACCATGAAAGAACCGATAGAATGGACTGCTGCATCAGTGATTTGATCAGGCGACCTCTGAGGGCACTTGGGTGTCGTCGCATCTGCTCATGCACTCCTGAAAGACTAAGGAAGTTCCAGGAGGATGAAAAAATGATATATTATATTAAATATTATGTGAGTGACGCTATCATAAACTGCTTATCAAAAACGTCTTTTTTGCAATTTCTGAACCATTCTGGAAACCTTGGAAAAATCGAAAAGAAGCTCTAAAGCCACAAATTTCTTTAAACTTTTCATGCCTAAACCAATCCGCTAAGGTAGGTAGTTCACATAATATTTTGATCAAAACGTGATTAAAAAATTTGTTATCCAGTCAATGAAAAGTGAAAACCAACATTAGAGATAGCGTTTTCATCGTGAGGTGTCGGAGTGGCCTCGATAAGTGTAGTTTTGCCGTCGTGGCTCGTCGACATAGAATTGTACGGAGTTCCACTGTGTACAGAATGTTGCCAGGCGCTTTCTGAATTGTAACGTCTATAGCAGCTCTCCTTAGAACATCGAAATTCCCTACGACGTTCGTTCTGGCATAACTTCCCGCAATTTAGAAAGTTAACAAGCCTAGAAGGTCGACTGCAGTCTAGGGCAATTCATTCAAGTCCCAACTCATTGCACTGAAGGTAGTTCTAGAGTGTCCGACATCTTACAATCAGACCGATCCCTGACCAACAGATTGTGAGCCTCAAATGCTACCGACTGAGCCACCATGACACTATCTGTGGTGGTTAACACCTGGAAGCCCTCACGCCACTGGTTTGTGGCCAAGATTTTTCGCCTTTTTTGGACCGCCCATTGCCATTTAGCAAAAACAAACTATACCGTTGTAATCGCCATTAGAAGCTCTACAGAACCATATAGGCCTCGCTGAGAATCTCTGGAGCGCGCTGACTGACTTTCCTTGTTAGTGGAACTATCGCAGATATGGCGGTTTAAACAGGATTCAAACCCTAACGTGAGGTTTTTCAAGAGAAAACTCTCTATGTAGGATGATCCACCAGCATTATCAGAGCATTAAGCATCTCCACTTCAGGGTAGGATAAAAGGTGAAGGTATTGTTCAAAGGGTGGGCACGGCGAATGGAGTTGTGAATGCGTATTAGCCAAACATCCAAAACCAACACGACTTGTGGGACCAGCAGCTTCACCAAGTCAGTGTCGCTACCCTTCTTAGACATGTACCAATTTAACCGACCTCGGTGGGTTGGCTAGCCCGTACAAGGATCAACTGCTTGAAAAAATTGCTAATTTTTTTTCAAATAGAGGAATTAAAACGTAGGACATTGCTTCGCACTTATGAAAGCTAAGACAACAGTGCGATACCCATGTGGTTAATTGTTACTATTTGCATGATGCTTGCTTTCCGCATTTAAGGTGGAGGCAAAGCACACAAAGAGGCAGAGGTAACAGGTTCAAGCACTTGAGGGAAAATTCACAAGATTAAATGGAATCGTCCTCCTCATACTACAGTACCCATTTCAGTCCATTACTACGGTATCCATCAGAGTTCTTGCATTAAGGCACTTACGCTGGCCGGTAGCCGTCCGAAGCGCGTCCGTTGACGGCGTAGCTGTCTTGACGGTCTGCAAAGCGAGGAAGCCTTTCAGCAACTCCGAGTCGATAGCGGTTCGCACATGCTCTGAATTTAGAGCTGTTCTGATCGATTCCAGAGCGGTATCCGCCACTTCTGCATAGGTGGTGGTGTTCTGCAGCTCGGAACAGATGGCCGTTTGCAGCAGTTTCAGTGCAAAAGCTGACGATGTTTGGAGTTCTGAATTCGCCGTCCCAGAGTTTGCCCCATCCGAACTTTGACCGGGAATCGATGCGCCGTTCTTCTGCTGCTGCTCTTTGGCTTTCAACAGTGCCGAATGCAGAGCGCTTCGCAAAAATTCCGGGTCAACAATGCTCTTAAGTAGGTCCGAATTCTGGACGAGTTTCAGCAGCTCCGTTCGGATCGCTTCTCGTACACGTTCCGATGTTAACGCCGTCTGCAGGAATTCCATTCCGACGGCGGTTTTCAGTCGTTCCGCGCTCAGCACGTCCTTCAGCGGCTCCAGTTCGACGCTGGTCTCAGCCGAGTCTGAATCGCATCGCGGTTTGTCCAGCTCTAGAGCGGCCACCAATAATCTCGGATCCAATGATAAGGCGGAGACTAAGAATTCCGAACCGACAGCGCTTCGCATTCGCTTCGACGATAGGGCTGCTTTCAAGAGTTTGCCACCGACCGCGTTGCTCACGGCTCCTGACTCGAACACACTTTCCAACAACTCTGAACATTTGTCTGCAACAGAAACGACAGTGAAAAGATAGGAGTTGAAAAGCTGGCCAGCCGCCATCCCAACGCTTTGATACGTACCGTGGCTGACTTTCTGGATCAAAGCGTCAATTGGACTAAGAAGTTCCGCGTCTTCAAATGATGAACAACTGCTGAGAGTTCCATTCGTATTCGCTAGAAACGAAAACAATTGTTGAATGCTTCGACTTCACTGACCGCGCTTTGGTCAAAAAAATTGGCTCCTTCAAGCAATAGGGATATTTGGGGCGCTGATCACGAATCTCATGTCCGTTTCCCGAATTTCGGCCGAAGACCACCCTTATCGCTTGCAGAGCTGGCAGGGTGGCCCAGCTATAGTCATCGATTTGGTTAAGGCCCTTGGTATACTCCCATGTCCGTCGCGGGGGGGGGGGCGGGGGCTGGACAACAGTTACTCGTCGTAGTGAATGGCGGTCGGCGGGGCAGTTGTCCGCTGCCACGCCTCCCGTCTGCGATCGACGGCGATGGCCGACGGGAGTATACCAAGGGCGTAGTACCCCGTCTGGGCGGTTACTTAATGCGCCGAGAGCGATTCTGAATCTGATTTTTCGACTTTCGGCCGAGGACCACCCATATCGTTAAAATTGGAGAGTGGGTCAAAATCACCGATTTGGCCAGTAATTCGTCTAGCTAAGTATTTGGGATACTGAATACGAATCTGATGTCCTTTTCTCAGATTTCGATCGATTTCGGCAGATTCGAGCCGGTACTCGTCCGCGCTACCACCCTGGCTCTGCCCCCACGCCCTTATTGCTCAGTTGAATCTGTCTGCAACTACCGAAATCGGGTGAAATTTCAAAAACCAACATCATAATCGCAATCAGCATGCGAAATACCCTACCTGGAAGAAGTTTGACCCACTCCTGTGGAGTTTTGAGGAGAAGCTCTAATCAAGTACATGGAAATTTGACCCAAGTCGGCAATAGGGGTGGTCACAGGCCGTGTTTCGGGAAACCGTCATCAGATCCGTGATCAGCGCCCGAAAAAGCTCCCATAGGAGAAGTTCCGCGAGAAAAAAGTTTCCGATCTGAACCCGGTCCGTGGAGTCGAAGCTCTAATCGAGTACCAAAGTTATCACTCTTCATGGAAAGATCATGGAAGGAAAATGTGAAAGAGAAATGTCAGACCATGAGATCCGTGGGTGGTATCCATTACGACGTCCTCACGGAAGCCTAAACATGGAAAAAATAGATAGTTCATATGGACCATTAGGACTACTAAAAGCTCCTCACAGCCATCCCCAGTCTCGTTAGAATCTCCACTTTCGGGTGTGAGCTCATGGCCCTTCTTCACGGCGGTCTTGAAGCCCATCTTTGCGCTGAGCAACTCGGACGAGCTCACATAACTCGTCCTAATGAGCGACATCAACGATGCGGACAGCCAGGGTTCCAGTCTGGAAGCGTTCAGAATTCAGTGGAAAAGCTTCATATTTTGCGACTATAAGTGCTCTATCATACTTTATCACTTTCGCAGGTTCTACAGCAGCTTTAGGCGACGCGTTCTCCACAGCCGTTAGTGAATTCTCGGCGTTGGACGACGTTGGTGAGCAGCACTCGAGATATTCTTTCAGCGATGTTCCAGGGAACTGTAATTTATAGAGTAACATTTTATTCATTTTAGATAAAAAAAACAAGAAATTATTGATTGATCTCCTTCCAGATACCTCATTGAGGAAGCTGTTTTCGATTCCATGCGACAGAAGTTCCATTGTAGGTCTCATATCACGCCAGGTACTTGATCGAGACAGGTATTTGTCGACAAGAAGCAGAGCACCGCGTAAGGTGCTCATCGCAGACATCACCTGGAAATCATCACTTCACAAATCAATATGTCCGAATTTATTGATACACACAGAGTCGTGTCCTAGTTGTTCTTTCTTTTTATATTTACTGTTTAAATTTAGACGCAATGTTTAGCACGCTTATTTCTTACCAGATTATATTCACATTGGAGTCCACAGGCCTTCTCCCTAACGCATTAACTCGCCCTTTGACTTCATTGGCTCAAGCTCGTCTTGATATAGGTTGGGTGTATTTCTTACCCACGGTAACTGTAGGGTTCACAGGCTTCATGTCATTTCACAGTCCGCTCAGATTGCTGGTCTACCCCTTTGATGTTCAGCCCACTCAGGACCCTCCAAGGCATGAAGCTTCGTTGTTCTCTACCGTTGTAGTTGCTACTGGGATAGGCTGTGTAACGTTCTACTTCCGCCAATATTCTATTATTCGCTTGCAGTTATATTTGTTTCCTTTTTTCCTTTGATTTCTCTTTGCTTGACTCTTATCTGGTATTAATTTCCAAATTGAATATTCAAGCCCTACTCTGTTCAAATAGTATGCAACTGAACTACAGTGTCGTCAGCGATTATGAGGACCTCTCGCCTTCCACCAATCCGTTTTGAACCTCACTTGTATTGGCACGTCTGACGGCGTATTCAATAAATAAATAAATCAGTAAATCGATTAAAATTGTTTATGGTCATTAATGCTGCTGTGGAAGTGGATCATTTGAGCCCCTAAGTCAGGTGGCGGGTGATTCACGCCAGCTATCTTTGGTTGCTTTTCAATAATTTTCTTTGTGAAAAAAAATTCCACTCGATTGTTCCAGTGATGAGTATTGAAGGAACGAGTAAATCAATAAATTCAAAGCTATTACCTGCACCACCACACCGTTCATCTCCATCAGCGTGGCTTTCGAAGGTGGTCTTCGTAATGTATCCATGTCATCCATCTGACAACAAACTCAGCAATTTTGGACAGAAAGATAGCCGCCATTTTCTGTACAAAAAACGACAAAGGGGCAGGCTAAATGCATACCCAGCTGCTGGAACCGGCTATCAGATACGGAAGTGGAGGCTGGCTACTGTAATCACAACCTACCTGTGCAATGGAACGTTTTGCTAGAATGGTGTTGGTCCTGAGTAGGTTAGTGGTGGTGTCATTCTCAGCGACTTTCTTTGCCAACGGCGTAATACGCTGATGGAGTTTCTGCAGTGCTTTGAATCGGCGTTTCACCTGAAATTGGAATTTTATCCTGTGAAAGTCAACTGTTCAAGCTGTTGCATTCATACTGCTCTGCCTCTTCAACAACTTCGGTATCTCATATGCTAACTTCTTAGATTTTTCCAACCTTCTCAGTCTTTAGGAACATAGACTCACAATAGGTAAACATACAGTACCGGACATGTTTTCTGATCACTTCCCCGGAAAGGCAGCTTAGGAGCGTTTCAAAGCGGCTTTTTTGAATGACTTCCTCAATTGTTAACTATTCGTGATAGGAGACATATTGTGAAGAGCGGGCGCTCGAGCTCTCTCGTATGGTATGTGAATCATCTACACCTGAATTCGTTGTCGAAATATTATCCCCTCAAATCTCGCCTGGTCGGTTACCAATTTATCCGACCGCGTATTCATGCAAGGATTGAGGTTTCATATGGATTTATGGTTGTATCGATCTTTGAGGGCCCGCGTGGTACAGTGGTAAGAGGCGTAGCTGTCACGCGCACGGTCGAGCGATCGATCCCGGCCCAGGCTGACCAAGCCTTCCATCCCTTCAGGGTCGGGTAAATTGGTATCAGACTTGTCTGGGAAGGTAAAGACACTGACCTGGTGTAGCGGCTGGCCCCTGCAGGTCATTGTATAGGCCAAATACGCATTCACTATGCCTCTACGACTTGAATGGTACACGAATGCGGCGGCGCGTCCTCAGGGGACTGATCAATGCCGGCACCTTTACCTTTACCTTTTACCTATCTTTAAATATCATAGAGATTGAACTGCAGAGCTCAAATATAGTGTTCATATTGGTGCTATGTGGGTTGGGGTTCAGCGTGCGGCACCGGAAGTATTTGAAGAATCCACGTTGATTCCACGTCGACAACGCCACGTTTATTACCAAACTTCACACAACCGCACACCCCAAAATGAGAAGGCAATGATTGATATGTTTAGATTTGTTTACGTTGTCAGATATATGTAAACACTAAAATAATTGATAGTAGGACTTATCGTTGATAATGAACGCGCAAGCGAAGCTGTTGGAACTCCGTGAGTTCAACCTCATGTCGGTTTGGCCTCGTCTGGCTATGAAGAGCAAGAACGAGTTCGATGACTATCTGGTAGAGCTCGGACTCCTTTGGAAGAACCGTCCCTGTCCCCACTGCAAGAAACCTAGAGATGTTGTGCATGAGGTATATCCTGATAATTTTGAGTTATCTTCTCCCACTTCAGCAGCAACGGTTCAATAAAAGCACCTTAAGCCGGAGCTTTTTTTTCAGGTGATCAACGGCGAGGCGGGTATAAAGAAGTGGGTCTGTAACAGGGCTCAATGCCGTATTCCCGGCTCGAGCAGGAAGACGGGATTTCTTAAAGACACCTTTCTCGAAAGATGTCATGCTGACCGCAGAAAAGGCTTCTTGCTTTCGTACCTCTACATCAACGACATGGGGACCGTCGAGGACATGGCGCGTTCCTGCGAAATAGACGCATCCACTGTTGTCCAGTGGACCACTTGGTTTCGTGATGTGTTAGTAGAGTACTACACATATAACAACAAATTGCGAATGGGCGGTCCAAATACAGTTGTACAAGTAGACGAGACAAACATTGTCCGTCGAAAGTACAATAGAGAACGAATTGTGAGGAAGGATTGGATAATTGGCGGCATTCAAGACGGAACGAGAATGGCGTTCTGCGAAGTAACCGACGAGCGGGATATGGCCACTATCGACATCATCGTCCAGAAGTATGTAGCTTCGGGGGGATCATCCGAACTGACCTCTGGGGAGTTTATAACAACCTAAAAAATCTGGGCTTTATACACGAGACGGTGAACCACACCAAAAACCTCGTCAACCCCGAAAATGGGGTGCACACTCACCGTGGGGAATGTCTATGGGGCCAAATAAAAAGGAAGATAAAGCCGAAGAATGAAGTTAAAGGAGAACTGTTGGACGACCACTTCTTCGAAAGTGGGAAAAATGAAGAGAATCTCTTCTATGAATTCTGGAAAGCTGTGACTATAAAATATCCCCTTGTGTAAATAATATGTAACACTAGATTAATAAAATATGATTAAGCCTTGTTGCTGACAGGATAAAGTAGTTACACCAGAAAATGAAACAAAATTAGGTGCGATATGGGTTGGGGTGCAGCTAGAGAAAACGTTTCTCGAAGACGTATTTTTCGAGACACTGGTCTTATACACAGGGACTTCACCCCCAAACCCATATATAGGGTGGCCAGAAAATATGGGCCGCTTTCTTCAACTTCGTGGCAAAGCTCTGGTACTCACCGGTTTCTACCGATCTATACTAGTTTTGACATGTCAAACCTCGTACTCGTTAGCCACTTGATATGGAATCACAAACTTTGTTTCAACGACAATGGTTGCCCCTCATCCGAAGAGACTCGCGATTATCGAGTTACATCGTGCAGGCCACTCCACGAAGGACATTGCAAATTTGCTGAAAGTGGATTCCCGAACTGTCCGGAAGACCGTGGCTCGGATCGCGAAACGGGATCGGATATGGATCGTCCAAGAAGTGGTCGAACGGCAACTGTAACCAAACGAACAAGCAACCAAGAAATGTGGAGGTTATTCGGAAGAGGATCCACAGAAATCCAAGGATGTCGCTTAGGAAGACGGCAAACGAGCTGGGAATCAGCCGATCGAGTGTACGAAATGTAGTGGTGGGAAAACTAAGGCTGAGGAGCTATAAGCTGCAGAAGTGTCACGCATTGTCAGAGGAGTGTAAACGAAAAAGGATCGAATGTTGCCGAAATCTCCTGCGTCGCGCCGCTGATGGACGGCACCTCTCCTTCGCCTTCTCTGATGAAAAATATTACGATAGAGGAATCGTTCAACCGTCAAAATGATAGAATACTTGCTCCGAAGATCAGAGAAGCCGCTGAGCGTGGAGGTCTTGTTATGACATAGGCTCACCCGACCAAACTCATGGGACGCGCCTTCATCACATCTGACGGAAAGGCACCACTGTTTTTCGTGGACTCAGGAGCGAATATTAATACCGAAATATATTCGGAGGATATTCTGAAGAAGCACCTTCTCCCGTTGCTTACCTCCCACTTTGGAGAAGAGCCGTACGTGTTCCCACAAGACGGAGCACCTGCTCACAAGGCAAAGCTTGTTCAGGAGTGGTGCCGAAGCAACCTGACGGATTTCGTTGCGCCAAAAGACTGGCCTCCAAATTTTTCTGACCTGAACCCCTCGGATTACTCCATTTAGGCGATTTTGGAGAAGAAAGTCTGCTCTATCAGGCACAGCAGTTTGGATTCGCTAATAGCATCTCTCGTAAAGGCCTGGGACGAACTAGACAATGACTACCTGCGGCGGACCGTCGATGCGTTCCCCAAGCGTCTTCGATCCTGTATTCGTCAGAAAGGAGGCCGAATTGAACAATTTTAGTTTCATTCCAATTTCAATATCGTTAGTAATCTACCAATAAATTTGGACAATATAATATTGTTTTCTGAAAATTTTACGAGTCCGTTTCAAGCGGCCCAATTTTTTTGGCCACCCTGTAGAGCCGGAGCGAAGACACAGGTGCTAACTAGAGTTTGCGTGTTAGGGCTCGTTTAGACGTGGGTCGGCACGCGGCGCGGCTTATTGCAAAAGATGCAAATCGACCATAGCGTGGGAATTCCCACACTATGGTCGATTTGCACCCTCTGCATTAGGTCGCGCCGCGTGCCGCCCCACGTCTAAACGAGCCCTTAGACGTGGTGCAGCCAACGTGGATTCTCCGCATGCTTCCGGTGCCGCACGCTGCACTCCCAACCCACATAGCACCTTCATATTTCCTCACAAATAATTGAGTTTCAACAATGTTATTGAAAAAAAGCCGCTCCGGCGTCTTTTTGGAAGCGTCTTTTTCGAGAAGTGATCAAAAGACATGTCCGGTACTGTACGTTTTGATTGTGAGTGATGCAGTGATAAGAGACGCTACTGACACCCGCACGATCGATCCTCACCCGGGCCAACCAAGTCTTCTATCCCTCCGGAGTCGGTAAATTGGTACTACTCTTCTGGGAAGGTAAAAACACTGACTTGGTGTAGCGGCTGGACCCCGCAAGTCATTATATAGGCCAAGCACGCATTCACCAAGGCTCTACCATTCTGAATAGAACACGAATGCGGCGACATGTCCTTCGGAAACTGATCAACGTCGACACCTTTACCTTTACCTTTTACCTTTATACAGAACGTTCAACTGTCTGACTGACTATATAACTTTCCTTTTTCGCTTTTTGTTCTTCAGTGTTTAAATGCAGATGTTTCCTACTGACTACTTTCAGTCCATCTATGTCCGTACCAAACGAATAAACCAATAAATAAATAGGACTGTTTGTTCACATCACTTCATCTCTACACATAAAAATTAGACAGTAATTTTTCTACTTTTCCTCTTTCCTCATTCACCCGCACTTCAGGTATTTCTACCGAAAAACTCACTGGTGAAAGAGTTTTCTCGACTCTGGTACGATGGTCAGCGATATCTTTCTGCTCCTGCATCACTCTTTCTTCGACGACTGCCAGCGAGTCCAAAATCTTAACATTCAATTAGAATTTTATAGAAAACATTTTATGAAGGAAATGATAATGTTACCTCATCATTCGTCTCGTTCATCATGTCCTCGATGTTCTCAAGCGTATTATGAGCGTCGACGAGCACTCGTATTAGTCTTATTCTTGACTGAGAAGTAAGACGAGCTAGGTCGCGCACAAACTTCAGTTGTTCTCGGAGCGGTTCAAGCATACGAATTTCTCGCGGAGTACTCTGAAAGCCGCATTTCAAAGGAAAATACTCTGCTCTGTAGAAATTCGAAATGGGGTCCGAATTCACCACCGACTTTCCCTTTATAGACCCACGAATAAACCCCGGTTTGCGCACATGTTCCAATTCACGAACGCGCGGCGGGGTGTAATCGGACATACGTACAGGAGCTCTTTCTCCCGGAGCGTAATATACCTCGATTTCCGTTCAGGAATCAATCTCCAGAGGTGGCCCTCCCAGCGAGGACACATCCTTTCGTAATAAGGAGCTCTGCAGAAGAGCCCTGTCTTTGCTAAAGCAATTGGATATCTCATTCAGGGGTACGGTATCCATAAGTAGTGGTAAATCACGGTTCATCCGCAGCCGACGTGAAGACCTTAATGTGTCGAGCGATGGAAGACAGTGACAGTGAACACAAATCTTGGTGCTAAGAGGATTGCTTAGTAACATCGTTCAATTAGGTCCGAGAATCGTTGCCAGGCACCGAAGGACGTCCGTCTAATAGGACGGTATGCGTGTCATGGACGGCCGAACGAGGTGCCTTAATAGGTCCGCAATTTATTGAAACCTTAGAGTTGGCGGTGACGTTCCATGGTCGCACGTTCGGGCATGTCTTTCTTCTCCATCTAACTAGTCCGAAGAAATGATCTAAAATGGGATTTGCTAATAGGGGAATTCCCGGAAAATACCGTGAAACTCAGAGATGGAGCCGAGAAAGGGGAAAAAATCCAGTAAAGATGCCGCTTGTCGGACGGGTCCGTCGACGATTTTCCTTTCACACCATGAGGTGCTAGCGCGACTTCCGCCCGGCTCGGGCGCGTCTAATAATCAACACACATCTGGTTGCAATTAACGACACTTCCATCGCAGAACATAACCATCCACTGTTTTGGCACTCGGCCACATTTCGCTGTCTCTTTGTCCGATCGCCGTCGCCGCCGTTTGCCTTCCCGACGACGTCTCAGGCGCCGAGCTTTCACCTTCTCATATTTTTCACCACTCAGCAATTCCTGTTATCTTATGGTTGTTTTTGGCTGTTATGTGGGCTTAGAGGAGCAGCCAGGAGAGGGGTCGCACTAACTGTACTTAGTAGAGTACTCAAACAAGTAGAATTGTTCTCAAATATGTAGCGTACTGTGTAATAAGCGAAGTACAGTTGTTTATATGGAAGGATGGATGGATAGTTGGATGGATGGATGTTTGGATGGATGGATGTCAGTTTCATTTTCCAAATGAGAGTGGTTGGAGGAGGTTGTATGGCTGTTTATCAGTGAAACTATTGTGACTATCACATTCTACAAGAACACCTCCACACTTCACCTTTCAGCCGATCAGCGATCTATCGGTCGATCCAAATAAAGTGAAAAGGGTCGTGCACAGTCGACGACCAATACGACACGACAATGATAAGAGATAGCCGCCGGTGTCGTATTGGTCGTGTCGCGCTTGTCGTGTACGACAAGTGCGACAAGGCATTTGCGTTGCCGAAGTTGCCGTATGCGACGAGTACGACACCCGTGTGCGGCGTCGTGTCGTACAGGGTTGTGTGGAATTGCGTGCGAGAAACGCGCGCTTTTGCACCAATCCTTTTTTCTTTTTTCCTCGCTAGAAAACAGTATTTGTTAATTTTTACGTTGTTTCACCCTTTTTTTAGAATCATCTTGAAGTACTTGCTTTTGTGTGCGTGTGTCAGAGCATTTCGACGTAGTTTTTGCTACTTTCTTGCTGTTTAAAGCTTCCTTATGGTTTTTTCCCAGGAAAACTGTCGCTCGAAACAGCTGACGGCCCGCCTATCGGTTGTAGCGTACGCAATTTGCGGCCCCCGCAGCACACTTTACGCTCATTCGCGCGCGGCGAACAATGCGGCGATTTGTCGTGTCGTATTGGTCGTCGACTGTGCACGACCCTAAAATCTCAACGCTATTCCGCTTGATTATTTGATCATCTGATTTTTACGCAGAGGTATTATTTGATTATTTGATTTTATGCAGAGGAACGCCCAAGTCATCCATAAGGGTGGTCAGGTCAAAAGTTCAGCTTGGCACGATTCTAGGTGCTACTTGGGTTAAAAAGAAAGGGACGCTTGTAGCTAGACCTCAGATTTCTTATCAGTATTTAAAATAACCTACCTAAACAAAGTTTTAGTCAATCTGTGATCTTGACCTGATAATCCAATTGGACATTGTGGATAGTCAACTAACGGCGGCCGATAGGCCGATGAACGTTTGGTTTTCAAATAATCCATGCTCTTACACCTATCTGTACAGGTTCTGATTGAAAAGTACGGGCTCAAGTATGTACATAGCTGCATGCCCCAACCGACACTGCTTATTTCAAGTTTTCGATCAAGGAGAGGAAAAGCTTGGCACTTAAACACTACTGTTAGTGGTACTTTACCGTTTTCTATTCTAAGGTGAAGTAATTTATCCTGCGTGAGAGCGCAGATGGAGAGGTGACAAAGTACAGGTCATCTTAGCTTTCACTGATCATATTATTGATCGGTTTCCCTTCAGCCGACCGGCTCTCTACCGGACTGCAGTAGAACGGGAGGAAGGGAAAGATTGCCTCGATTGAAAGGCATACTTCTTGTGAGAGGGTTGGTTTTCCGGAAGAAATGCTCTCTTTGCGCAAGAGAGCTGTTGGTTTTTGTATTCAATGTTGAGGTTCTTCGCATTCATAGATGTCAGCGTCTATGTTGCACTCCATACAACCGCTCATTTAGTTACTTAGATTAGCTATGAAGCTATTGCGATAGCTGCTGGTGATATTTCTCATTTTCTTACTACGCGTTACTGAGGGTGGTCAATTCACGAAGTGATATGAGAGATGATGGGAAGAATAACAGTCTTCTTCTAATTGGAGGAAAACAGGCTGGAAATGTGAGTCCGGGTCCGACGAATTTTTATAAGAATCGGTCTGATTCGTTTACCCTATGGAACAAGTTCGGAAGAGCCACTCACAAGTCCTGAAGAAGCGACGTTCGTCTCCTTCGACTTATGCTCCTCTTTTGATTTCTCCCCTTCAGTACTTGTCGCATCTATTTGTTCAGTCGTGCTGAAATATGCCTGCGCTGGTGGAAAATTCCTTATAGGGCTCGAAAAAGATACCTCTTTTCGCCCGACGTGAGACTATCCGTCGTCGTCTCATCGAATTCAGTTGTAGATTCACCAGTTGTGGAGCTCGCAAGGGTGGACTCGCTGGCGTCGGCCTTAAGCCAAGTCAAGAATACCGATAACTGCGGTTGGTTAAAGGGCAAAAGGTAAAAGTTGACTATGCTTCGTTTTTCTTTGCTTCTGCACTCGGTGTAATATCTTTTTGGGTAGGGTAGAGGAAGAGCTCTTCGATACGAAAACTACCAGAAAATCTAGCTAAATCGTGTGGCGTTGTCGCCTTCTCCTTAAAAATCTCTCGCAGGTGACGATATGGCTTGTTCTTCCCGATAATGCCAATTAGAAATCTCCGGTATGACCTCTAGGTTTCGCAAAAGCTTTGGCCATAGCTAGAGATTGAATTCCTTTCAATTTGATGTCACCTGGAAGACAGGCTCAATGTGAAACCGACCTGGCGTTGCTCAGCGGTTGTCGGATGTTGCTGGCCCGGTGCGAAGCACCACAGACGTGGTCCGTAGTTGACGTCACCGGCGATCATGAACGCTCCACTATTGAATGAGTCGTGCTTATCCATCCCTGAAATCTGCAATTCAAAATGATTCCGCTGATAATTGCCTAATCACTCGCACTGATACGGTGCCCATTAAGGCCAGCTATGGTGATAGTCGTTAGTGCGAGTTTGGTAGTGGTGGTGAGGGTGATGGTCGGCAGCGGGGGCAATTAGATCGGCTGGAGGTTGACGACGTTTTTCCGAAACGGATCAAACTCCAATTGCATTCCCACATAAAGTATTGTGAAGGTCACTCAAATTTGAATGAGATTAGTAATTAATTCTGGGGTTTTTCATCGAGTCATCGCCCGGCGGGGGGTCTCCGTGACGGTTAAGGAACGAGCGCTCGAACTGCGCGACCACCAGCCATGATTCCAACCTGGTTCCGTAGAAATGTTCTTTCTAACTATGTAATATTGGTAATATTGTTGCTATGTGCCTTGTGGGCTGGAGATCAGCCTAGAGAGAATCCCATGCCTGATTTTTTCAACAAAACTTTGACAAATGCAGTTAGAGACTGTAATTATCATCAATTTATGTTATTTTATCCCGTTTTAGCATTGTAATTGGCAAGAGTGGGCTAGCTTTCGATGTGCTGTCTCCAGTAGGCGCACGAAACGGTGCATTATAGATAAATAAGTTTTTTCGAGTGTGGAGAATTCAAAAATACACACTTTGAAATATTCTCCAACGTTCCAAATGACATGGGCCTATCCCTAAAGATATTAGGGCATTCCAGGGAGTGCCTTAGGGCTCGTTCAGACGACGCGCGTCGAAAATGCAAAATCGAAGCGCAATCAATAAATAACGTCATTGATCGAATTTGCTCCTTTGCGTTAGTGGCGCAGTCCGGTTGCGCCCCATATAGGCAAAAAAAAATTAGGCATATAATCACATAGGAAAGAAATTAAACGAAAAAGGTGAATTTCGTCAAAATTCCCTTTAATAAGGAATGGCAGAATTCTAAAAAACCCGAGCGACCAGTAAGTTTGCCTATATGAGGCGCAACCGGTCTGCGCAACTAATGCAAAAGAGCAAATTCGATCAAGGGCGTTAATTATCGATTGAGCTTCGATTTTGCATTTTCGACGCGCGTCGTCTGAACGAGCCCTTAGAAAACTGAAACAGTTAACCAGTCCTTTTTATTAGAAAAAGGCGTTTTCGGAAACTAACAAACAGAATTGTCGAATTAGAAAAATTACGCAGAATGAAGCTACTTACCGTTCCTGTACATATGTCTGTCCTTGATAGTATTCTATATCATTATTGAAAATTTTTTTTTGATTCTCATATGCCTCACAATAAATTTTAGAACGAAGCCGATCTGACAATTCTGAGTCACCCTAAATCAAAAACTTTCAATGTTTCTCGCTGAAAGTTCCTAGAATTGAAAGGACCACACCTTTCGGTGATTTCTTTAGTTTGAAATCTTCGTATACTGTTTTTGCGGCGATTTACATGAAACACCGGGCGCCTATAGATTAACGAATATGTACCTTCGGATGATATTGAGTTTTTCAGAGAGCAAGCTCACTTTGATACCATATTCTCGCTTTCCTCATCGAAAATCACATCTCTTGCCATAGAACTCCTGCCGTCCCGGAGGAATAAGAGATTATCAGGTCCTACGAACTTTTATACATCGTTTCTTTGTAGTCGTTTGCACATCTCTATTTCTCTTCTTTTTCTTTCTCAGATCCCTCCTTTCTTAGTATCTCTCACGCCTTATGTGGACGGGATTCACCGGAAGCCATTTATGCAGCGCTGGTCGATTTTTTCTGCAAAGCATGCCAAGGTCAAGCGACGAATTCCAGTGAGCTGTTGCGGCTAAGCTACAAGTCCAAACTAAATTTCAGACATGAATCAGCATCAAGAGCGGGAAAATCTTTGATATTCAGAATTAAATCACTGCTATGCTTCGGTTTTCTATTCAAAAATTACCTACTTATTGTTAGACCAGCGATATTTACCACATCTACAGTAATTCTCGATTGCTCAAGTCAATTAGTGGTGCTCAAATTTGGCATTGAAACAAAATACACTAGAGCAGTTACAAACAGATATCTCGGTTCCGTGTAGCTAAAAATGTATTGAATAAAAGGTAAATATCCTGAAATAGCCACACACTTTGTGCTTTACAATTCTACAAATTTAGCAGCAGCTTTGTGATTTAGAACAAAATTCAGATAGTCTAAAAATTTCGAAAATTTGTGGATATTTCAGTACTAAACTCACCTTTCCTAATGGTGATTACCTAGTGAGGCCGATCTCATTGCACCGTTCTCTTCAATTGTCGCCTCTATCCGAGCGGAAGTAAACAACAACTCACTGGGTACGGTATAGTGTAAAGGGTAAAGGTAAATGTATCTCGTTGGACACTAGGACTCCGAGAACGCGCAGTCGTCTTTCACCAGGATCATAGTTCTATTGAACTCTCTGACCTGATCGCAATCGATCTGTACCCGTGTTGGCTGTCTATCAGCCGTTCAACCTGTTCCCCTTTTCATTATATTTTGCTTTTTCTTGTAGTTTCATTTTCTCAATCAGTCAATATTTTTTGTTTTCCAGTGTCTTTTCCATCTATTTCTGTTGATTTGTGACCTCATATATGTACCTCCGTCTAGACTCTCCAGTCTACACTTTTCCTGGTCTGGTGTGTAACGCTAATTCTGGTTGTCGTATGCTGCAGTGCCGAACGAGGTTAGTAAGATGGATGAGATTTATTTGGACTAAAATTTCGATCTGCTCCTCGTCGTTAGAGACCTAGAAGATGGTTCGAAACTACACATCCTTGGTCTGTCCGGCCAAGCAGTGAACGATTGAACGATCCCTAGCATTCTTGAAAAACTTGAAAAATTTACCCCGAGGAACTGTAAAAACTAAAGATATCAAATGACCTACCCTGTGGTTCACCGGCAGAGTGGTGCCGACGTAGACACCAGCTCTGGTTCGTCAGAGAGAACTGTGGCGGTACGTGGTGAAGAGTTCTGCAAGTTCTCTCATCTTGAAACCTCCGCATGATGGTATAATTGCCGACGTGCTACCACGCTTCATCACGAGCAAGAAGATCGGTGCAACATGTGGTTTACCCGAAGATCACTCAAGGATAAGGAAGATATACCGCCAAATGCTGAGCGTTATGATCAACGAGAAATCATGTGTATCGTACTCGTTGTTGTTGAAGTGAGTCTCGAAAGATACTGAGTGACGGAGTCTTCTTCCTGGACGGATTTGGAAGAGGGTGGAAAGTGAATCGAAACGGATCTGCGACTCTTCGGTCTAGGGCTAAGTCCTCCCTCTGTGCAAAATATGATAGAATTGTTCAATCTCGTCCAGAGATTCACAGAAACTGAGGAAACAATGCTCCCGTAGATCACCGCAACGACTGATGATGGTAGTCATTCGGAAAGAGTCACGATTACTGGAGATGCTCATTTCTCAACCAATGCGATACGTCTATTTAGTCTCGATCTATCATATTCAGAAGCAGACAATGTCAATTCATTCACGTATCGTAAGGTTGTTGTAGGCTTACAAAGATCAGCTGCGAATGAGGGATGTGAGCGAAGTCAACCAGCGATCCACTTCTAATGACACTAGGAGTTCGCTGCCACCTTTACTATTCCCATGCACTTTTTATCGAAAGCCTCAGCCTGTTCCAATAATGGACGCCAAATTGCGAATTCTGTCGTCCACTGTTTTGAGTGTTCTCAATCAGCATAGGCGACAACGAATCACAGCCTTGACGTCTGAGGAAAGACTGGGGTTCAAGGAGATGCGTGGCCTAAGATCTAGTGGTACGTTGCGCGTCTTCGTGAGTGACAAGGGTGGAGAGTTTGTTGTTATAATTCTGAATTGACAGAAGTATCAAAGAACTCCATTTGCGAGATTCCTCTCTTTACCGCTTATGCACCGTACAGGAATTCCGTTCACAATGTCAACGCTTTGGTCGAGCTTGGGTAGCGTAAGGGCAATCTGAAGGGTTAGGCAGAAAGTTGATCGCTAGACTGTGGAGCAGTGGAAAGACGCGCTACCGACACCCGCACGGTCTATCAATCCTCGATCCAACCAAGCCTTCCATCCCTCCGGGGTCGGGTCAATTAGTACCAGACATTCCTGGGAAGGTTGAGACCCTTAGGAGGTACAGCGCCTGGCCCCTGCGAATCATCCTACTATATAATAATCCTACTATATAGTAAGCGAATCCCAAACGATGTCTGTCATGGTCCCGCCGCGATAGTCTGTTACCGTACTCGCATGGCGTATTTCATCAGCAACTCGCCGTCTTTTACTGCATTTTTGATCTTCGTTTTGCTCTTAATGTTTTTAATGCTATTGTTTTAAATGTTATTGCTTTTCGGTTGTGGTGTCAGCGATACCCCACCCCCCCCCCTTTAAAGCCGTTTGGCGGCCACTAGGCCGCTGAATGGTTGGTTGTAAGTATAGGCCGAATATGTATTCACAAAGCCTATACGATTCAGAATGGCACACGAATGAGGCGGCGCGTCCTTTGGAGAATGATCTACGCCGGAACCCTTACTTCACCTTCTACCTTTCGTTACGTCAATAACGTGTGGCTGTTAGGCGATACGTTAAAATATTGCAAAAGGAACTGATCAACGCTGACTCCTTCACCGATACCTTTTACCTTCTAGTCATCTTGTCCTAGATCCTTCCCTGTTTTTATCTCTGATTAGGGTGGCACTCTTTTGTAGGAGGTGAAAGGTAAAGGTGCCTACGTTGATCGATCCCAGATTGTTGGTCCATTCAGAATCGTAGGGGCGTGGTAATTTCGTATTTACCCTACACAATGACTTGCGAAGGCCAGCCGCTATACCAATTCACTTTTAACATTACCAGAAATCTGTTACCAGTTTACCCAGACGCGGTGGTATGAAAAGCTTGGTTAGCGTGGGCGGGGATCGATCGCCTGGCTGTGTGGGTGTCAGTAGCGCTTCTTACCACTTAATCACTCCCGCACAATATAGCGTAGTGTAGTAAATATGTTGTCATTAAGGTTTGTTTGATTCGAAAATTGGCTCATGCTGATGTAGAGGATATACGGAACCTCGATGAGCAGCAATGAATCCAATGAATCCATCGCGTAGTTGATGGTCATCGGACAATGTCAGATTATGACGAGCGAACGGCAGAAGCCAAAAATGAAAGCACCCGTCGAAACGAGACCAAACGGCTCCAGCACACCTGCCCATTCGAGGGAATTAGGGCCGCACCCGTCTCGATGGCCTATATAGAGGGCTGGAAGCATTGCATTTTATTCTCTTACTTACGATTCAAGCGTAATTTCTGCTTAACATCACTCCAATCTTAGCCACTTTCATGGGATGTATTTTTGTATTCGACCTGTACCTCCTGGGCGATCGTGGTGCAGTGGCAAAAGGCGCTCCTGGCACCCGGGCGCTTGATCCTCGCCGGGCCAACCAAGCCTTCCATTCCTCATCGGTCAGGTAAATTGGTACCAGATTTGATTCGGAAAGTGAAGACACTGATTCCGCAAGTAATAGGTTAAATATGCATTCACCAAGCCTCTACGATTCTGAATTGAACACGAATGCGGCGGCGCGTCCTTAGGGAACTGATCAACGACGACACGTTTACCTCTACCGTTTACCTGCACCTCATTTGACCATCTTTAGTCCATCCGTTTGAAATAATCACATAATCATAATTTCCATTCCAAAGAGCGACTGTAGTTCAGATTCCTCAGAACACAACATTAATAGAGTGCTAATGTATATATAATTTTTGATGATATCCGAGCTTTTAAAAAGCTCGGTATCAGCGAACGTACATGTACGCCGTTGGTAACATATGGACTCTCACGGTTCTAATTCGCGGTTTGAAATTTTTTACTTAATTTTTGTAAAATCCGCCTTCTCTTTGAGACGAAGGCATGGACCCATGTGCTGCCCTGCTAAATTATTACGCTGTTCCATTGGACCAAAAAGGAATTCGTTTTTCTTACTATTAGAATAACTAGAGTCGCTAGCTTTCCAACGTTGGTCCACCGGATCGTGATGTTTTGCTTCTTCCTCTTTCAAATTAGCGCAACAGAGACTCCTCAGGAGGTGATAGGTGATCCGTTGCTTTGGTTTTGGTCCAATCTATCCTCATCATGTCGGCTTTCAGTCAAAAAGCATCGTATGTGTCGGTTCAATCGGAGAAGCTTCTCGAGAACAAAAGTTCGGAGTAATCTCTGAGCTATGGAGTCGAAACATCTCACTGACGTTGGTAGCGAGTCCATTAGAGCCTGTAACTTTCGAACGAAGTAATTGATCGTGTAGTTGCATTAACATCGAACTGATATAGGAAGCTGCTCGACATTCGAATTCTAATTTCATCGCTACCACGCTTATTTTCAACTGGTACCACACACGTGAGTGACCTGGTTTAAATTTTTGGCCAGAACAATGGTCTCGCACGGCTTGCGACGGCTACGCTCCGTTTTCTAGTCATCCGTGATATGAGATGTTGTTCGTCGGACCAATGGCTGTCGCCAGTGGACTGGTCCGATGTCGACGGTCTCCGATGGAGGTATTCGACGACCTCCGTAGACGGGCATGAAGGAAGGAAGCGATCGGACCGGGGACGACAGATTGCTTAGTGGAGCGTCGCTAATTGCAAAAGTAAATGTTGATGTCCTTGAATGGGGGTTTTTGTTACCACTAGGGATATGTCGTATGTTATCCGTTCACCTTCAAACGCGATTCGTTTTTTCGGTCACAAGCTACTGTCTCATTACCCACAAATGAGATCGTTGTTTTTTGAAGATTCTGGCGCTGGCGCCTCATTTATACCGTAATCGAATCGCATCACACCGACGACACTTCGTCCCACTCAACACCACCACCGGATCTTACAGCCTCATGTTCAGCTCATCTACGGAATCACCCATTTCCCAGCTTATAATCGAAACTAGACAACTTCCCATCCCATACCCGATTTAGGTGAAGGTTTGAATGATTATCATCAAAAAGCGGCGAGATATTTCGTTGAATGTATGTAGCAAGGGTAAACCCGTTGCAAATCAACTTCCGACACTCTGACGTCAAGGAAGGAAGCTGGCAGAAAGTTGTTTGAAAAAGCTTATGTAACGTTAGACATTTCCTGAGGGTTTATTCCATTATTGTCGCGTGGAATACCGAGGATGAACGAAAAATAGAAAAACTAAGGCTTAAGAAGACTAATGGAGCCATTCTGCAGGTTATACATTTCTTGTTTAAAGGAAACGAGTAAAAAAAGTCGGCTTTCTCAGGAAAGTGTTAAGTCATACAGTAAAATGTTGAAATGGATCGTAAGACTTAGTCGTGGAGCTTCCTAAGCTTCTACGTATCAGAAGACTCTGAATGAAAAAGAGTGAAAAATTCTCCAAATATACATCCTTCTATTTGTTTTAAAGGGGTTCAATCTTACCCACAGTTGGTCCTACATATTCAGGATTTTCAGCTAGGGGTTATACCGCAAGGAAGACTGTGAAAACTATCACGGATTTTAAAAGGGTCAACTAATTAAGAATTGTTTTAAAGAGTGATGTGGTCGCGAAAATTGCAGGGCTCTACCGTTGAAGCTTGAATAAAGTTAGACATTTCCTGTGGGTAATATTCCCTAATTGTCGCGTAGAATATCGACGATGAAAAAATCCTTCTTGCTCTTATACTTTGAAAAATTGAGGTACTAGAAGACTGTTAGAAGAAGAACTTGCTAGAAGTTTGTTAATCAATTGCATCTACATATGTATCCTATTGAATGGGCTCTCTTCTAGATAGAATCCTTCCTCCTGCAGCGTGATGGGGAGCGATCGGATCAGTTACCTATGCGGATTCTTTTGCTCGCCGACTTGTTCCTCCCCACCTCTCATGCCTCCCCGTACTTGTGTATCGCTGTAATAATCCTTGTGCTTAGCCGGTCGGGATCTTACAAAGGTGTTCACGATTATTCAACATAAACCTATGACGATAATTGCCGACATTATTGCCTATTAGCGCGACCTCACGCAGTACAGTATCCGTCGTCCGACGCCATTCGCCACAGTTGAGCTATCACTATGACGCTTTTTTCTCTAATCGTCACTTGGAATCTGGCAAGGTCGGGTCAGACAGAAAACAAGACTTCCGTAGATCTTTGAGAGGAAATTTTAAAGACTTTGAAGAGTTTGGGAGTCAATGTGTGCAATTCCAGCTCTCTTAAATAAGGAAGAAGGCAGTTAACAACTTCAGCCGTACGAACGAATAATCCACTCTAGCCAAACTAGTAAAGATTGCCTTTATTTTCTATTTATTACGCGGGAAAATGCTGTGTGTATAAATCAGGGACATCGAACAATGAGCAATCAAAACTTAACTAACATTAGAGCAATTTGGAACACTGCAAGTAACACCATCGATATTTAACAACTGATAGTAATCAAATCAACTAAACAGCATAAAAACTGTCGATTTTTGCGTAGTCAAGTACCGGTCGGACGCGTTTTTGAATGTCTGAATTCCGCTCGGCAACAGTTTAGATCTACTGATTTGTAAATAGTCAGATCCCGCTCTAATAGTAAAGAAGCGCTGCCGCAGACTAGGTCGAGCGCGAGGAAGCACTACCGAAGTGGCACCCCTTCTAGTAGGAGTTGGTCGACGGGTACAAAACTGTCCAAGATCAAGCCCACAAACACCGGTGAGGATTCTGTGAGATAGAATGGGGTCAAATTTTCGTCTTCTTTGTGATAGCGTAGGGAGCCTGAAGTCTAGCGACCACTAAAATAGGAATAATGAAAATTCATCCATTTATTTTTACGTTGCACAGAGGCTCGACAGTTACGCAAGCAGAGATTAATATATTAGGTTATCTAGAAAGGTTTGTCCTGTTTGGAGCTTATTTTTGATTCGTCGCTCAGAGCCAACCGTTTTTCATAAATTCAGCACTATTTGAAAGAGCATATTTTTCTAGCGCAAAAAAAATCTGAAGATCTGGATTGAATAAAATCATTGGAGCGAGTTCGGAATCATGTTGGTTTATGAATCTTCTCTTCCCTCGAGGCAACATGGATGTCTGAAAGTCTGCTTCCTTCTCTAGGGTTATCGTTCACGTAGCCATTATCTACAGCTGGAAAAAGAAGAAGAAAAGAGAAGTTGTTGTTTGAAATGTGTACCTACAGTCTGAAAAGAACAACGAATTTCAGAATATCGTTTCTGTTGAAGTAGTAGTTTTTCTTCACCCTGGCTGTCTGGCAGAATGGTTTTTCTGTGAATGGCACCTGTCAAAGTATATGGAGCCCTTTTCCGGTGTATCGAAACCCACCATGGTCCCCACACATCCTTGTTGCCGATGTGTTAGCACAGTCGCGACAAGGCCGGCATCCAGTGGACTTCAAAGGGTTGCAGATTAGAGCCGCGAGTCCATGTGCCAGATCTCATTGGGACGTATTATACCTCCTTCACCCACGGATTACACCAATTACCCCATCGTCGCGCTTATACCATCGTCGTCGTGTTTTGCTACGAGAAGAAGCACAGACGGCGACCAGCTGTTGATGGGAATCTGGAGGTGATGCCACCACCAGAAGGCGAATGCTAATAGAAGGCTTAATCGACTGGAGGGTGTACTGTTGACTGTTCAGGCCGTTTTCCTTAATAGGGAAAGACCGTTGGTGAAGTTAGTCCCTCAAGCGAGGCGCAGTTGGCCAGCGCCCATCTTCACCGATCCGCCTCTCAAGGTCGTGTCGTTTTTCTACAGGATGACTTACCATAGCCATTGGAAGCTATCGATTCCACATCGCAGACTTACGGAAGCTAACCCGAGGACTGAGGGCCACGCGAAGGGTTGTTGATAGCTTCTGAAGTGAAAGAGAAATGAAAGTCTGCTAGATACCGTACGCCATCAAACTGCTAAGTTTCCCATAGCCGCTGCTCTCTTACAGTAGCCCTGTCCTCTAATTTTCAATTTTTTTCTCTTTTGGCTTCGACCAGCGAATCTTTCAGTTTTGAACTGCGACGACCGTTACTCTTCAGGCCTGTCGTCTTTCAATTTCGCAAATTTAAGTTCAGTAGATTGCAAGGAGTTAAAGCACGGCGACTCAGGCATATATCGATATCCTACTAAAAGGACCCTTTTCTTTGAGAACGAATACATGATTTTCACTTCAAAAATGCTTGCTAAGTTTGGACCACATAAATTTTGGGTTTACCGGTTGTTTGTCTTGTTGTTTCTTGTGTTTCTTTGTTTTCTAAATAATCAGTCCTCGTTATATCGAAAAGATTTAGAAACTGCTCGATTCTTCTTCTTTTACCGTTGTTGAGTTTTCCTGCAGTTATTAGCCATAATTTGGAACCTTTTTGTCGCAAGCAATGTTACTTTCATAAAGAGCGAATGAGAACATTTGCGACGAGGAACTTTACGAACTTAACGTGAAATTCTAGTTTTATTACCGCTTTTCCGCGGGTTACTGTTATTATACTATTATATGATGCTGTATTGGTGGTGCTACGTTACTAACTTATATATAGGTTTATAAATCTCCTTAGTGTCGACAGCGCAATTAGCCCATCCGTTGTCCGCAATGGTCTCAACCTCTGCCACATGGTTTTCCTAACCTTTCTGTTTCGTAAAGGTGCCCCAAAAAGGCCAACGACTTCATGCCCGTTCTCATAAATTCTCACGACAAGCCGTGGAGCTGAGGTCGGCCCCAGAGCAACAGTGTTTTGTCCAAGCATGGTTTGGTGCTCAGGCGCTTTGTTCGACACGAATCAGGCGCCGGGGTTGCCATTCAATCATCGAAACGGTTCCCATCGTCGATCGGAACAATCGAATTCCTTCCGCGCATTCATAACTCACACATCGCAAGCAGAGGTCGAGATCGAGAGAAGGCCCGATTCCGTTCCAACATACAGACAGACTGACCTGAAACCGGGTCATTTTCAAATGAAATAAGAAAATAACATAAGCTTCGGACTTAGTGTAGACAGACGAGTCGACTGATATGTTCAAATTCTTAAACGACCCACTAGAAAGGAAAAGAACGCCAAAGAGCGTTTCGGGAGCGTTCTGAACGTTTTTTCAGCGAAAGTTGTGAGCGGTATTGTATAGTATAGTAGTGTATAATAGTAATATAATATGTAATATGATAATATAACGCAATGTAGTAATATAATATAATATAATATAATATTTTCAATATAGTAATACAAATATATAATAATATAATACATAACAATGCAATATGTAATATGATAATAATGAAATATGTACAGTATTTTATAATAGTTGAAGTTCTGAAGCCGCTTACGCCTTTGTCGTTGCCCTGTTTCCGATGGATGGACTACTCAGCTATTTCACTTAAACATTGACCTCATTAAGGTGGTAAAAATAAACGCTCTTAACCAAGAGAAAGCCTCATCATCTTGGAAACAGCCAAGTTTTAAGCCATTGAGGACTTTTCTTATGACGTGCTTTAAAGAGAAGAGCACGTGCTCAGCTCCTTCTATGATCTTTGTGACCTTCTAGAACAGAATAAAAAGCGAGATTCAGGAATAGAGGAAAACTTGTTCCTCATTCGCCCGAGTTTATCTATTCATGTTTGAGGCGGAAACGCTATCAGTAATTCTCCGCGTTCTCTCTTCTTGAATCCTCGGCATGATCTTACTAATTCCATTTTTATTGTTGTTTTATTATGGCCGTAATAAAGTTGATTCATCATGCTATCAGTAATGGTCCGAAATCAACCTTGACTTACCAGCTTCGTAGAATACTATAACTGATTTCTTCGACCCCATGTTTTTCTTCCGTAGTCAGAGGTGATATGAAGTCAAAGCCGAACCCGCATCTTCATTGGATTACGTTCAAAGAACTTGATCAGCTGCCTCAGAATCACTCAGTTACTCGATAGTTCGTCTTCCTTCAGATGAATGTCGGTGTAGTTCAGAAGCGTGAAGACTGTCAAATGATTATGAGGATGTGAAGATAAGTAGATGAATGAATGGATTCCCTCCACATCGCGCTAAAGTTTGCAAATCGTAGCAAAGAATTGCAAGAAGGAGTGTGATAGTCTCAAACATCCATCTAATTCATCAAAAATTTGTCCTCAAAGCTGTTCAGCAATATCTAGTGTGTGGGCTAATTCCATGGGATTCAGGGATCTGTGGCTCTAATAAGCTCCGGCTAACACGTTACTAAGCTCTACTATGTGGATTGATGATTTTTCGACTTGCTCAAGGCGGCCAAGGATCGATTCCTGTAGATCTCTTTCCTTCGTGATCTCGAATATTTAGAAACCAATCGTTGCCCTTACCAAGGAGATACATATAGAATTGAAACCAAGCTTTAAAATTTAGAGAAAGTGCGGTCTTCTTCGAACCTATCAAGCGTTAGGCTTTTGATTTTCGTATAGCGCGATCCTGCCTTGACCGTTTCCCTGTGAGCAGTTATCACATTCTTCACATCGCATTCATTCCTCGATGACTAGTTTTCACCTTTATCAGTATGGACAAAAATTACTTTCATTTTTGTTTCCTAAGTTTTTTTATTAATTTGTTTTCCCAATGTTTATTTGTGAAAAATACCTTCAAAAATCCCTTCTATTGATCTTATTAGTCCCTGATTTTCGTGAATTGCAAGTTCGGATATGTTGGCGATCAGCTACGAAGCCTCTCTTAGCCTGTGGTGAGCCGAAACCTTTCTACCGTTGAATATCATGGTCCCCTTACGATGGTCGCCATGAACTCGCCACAGAGCTTATCAGTGGGTTTATACTTTTCAACAAGGGCTATACTCTAGTAGGATTACTAGAACCCCGACACTCGATGAGCATGTTCCGAATCGGCGAGCGCTTGCCGACTCGAACTGTTGGCCGCTTTGAGAATTAATGGAGTTTTCGGAAGGCCTGAGATTTGTTTTGTGTGAGCGTTGATTGTGTCATTGTTAGCCAATTGGAGCGTCGAATTCGTGCCGATTCGACTCAAATCCTCTCTGAATTGCCTTCCGCTCAACAAACTAAACGCTAAGAAGCCGCGCTGCTTGATTCGTCCGACGATACTTAAGCTGACATTCATCACGCAAAAACCGTTCACTGAATTTTACGGAATAGAATCAGCCAGACAGACCTTTTGCTGTCAGTTTCTGCTGCTTCTCGAAGCGCAGAACATCTCGCTTCTGAAAAGCAAGTTTTTGTTATCCTACGGCCTCTCTGAGCTCTGTAGCAATCTGATGGGCTCTTAATAACCGGGAAAGCGCGAAACCGGTAGCACGAATGTCTATTCACCCAAAAGTGGACTTTAGAGATCGAGTTCTGGATAGATTCCAGCTGAGGAAAGAAAAAAACATGTACATATACTCCTTATTTTGGCTACCCTTACTATTAGACGAATAGCAGCGGATTATGAGCGGTCTTCGTGCCATCATCACTAAAATATAGCTACCCTTTTCTTACTAAGGAATGTTAAATGTAAAGGTGAAGGTGTTGACGTTGATCAGTCCCCTAAGGACGTGCCACGCATTTGTGTTTCATTGAGAATCGTAGAGGATTGGTGAATGTGTATTCGGTCTTCACAGTGACTAGCGGGGGCCAGCTACTTTACCAAGTGAGTGTCGTTACCTTTGCAGACAGGTCTGGCACCAATTTACCTGACCCAGGAGGAATGGAAGGCTTGGTTAGCCCAACACGGTAACGATCGCTCGACCGTGCGGGTATCTCATCGCTGCACCGCGCCGCATTTATTTAAAGATTTTAATTGGATTATTTATTCAGAGGCCTGAATTGTGTAATAAAAAGAAGCGTAACTGCTCCTATGAGAGGCGAATATTGGACGAGAAATTCTGAAATATGATGAGAAATGAATCGACCGCAATTCAAGGAAAACATATTTGAAATCAATATCTAGAACGCAAAATCTTTTCAGGACTCGTTTTGGGTTTCCCATCTTTTAAGTTTTTTTCAAATTCATATTTCTATTTTTTTTCAACGCTACACTTCAAGAACTTATGGGAGAAAGTTCTTCCCATATTTTCCGAAGAGTTCCGAAAAATCAGAGGTGTCTTTTTTATGCATTTTTTACCCTCTTATTCTGAGGTCTTTTGATCAAAAAATCTAAGGCTCTCAGGTGAAGCATAATTGAAAAAATTGATTCTTCAATCTTCCCTATGTTTTCGGAGAATCGTATTTAGAGGCGATTCGTTGGATAATGATCCTCGAAAGACCTACTGAATAAAAAATCAGTCACTCACATCAAAGACCTGGGGATTAAGAGGATAATTTTACCCAATCTGAACCGCCAACGGTTTTCTTAGAGGTCCAGTCGTTCAGCTATCCAGAGTTACGACCCTTTGAGGTGATTAGAAGCGTTTTTCGCTCTATACAACCATTCCATCGCGACTTCTTTGGCGGCTCGCACCATGCTGACATCTCCTTTACATCGGTCATCGATGATGCTAAGTGATGTCGAGACCACGTGGTCCAATCCGCCGCTACAAATCCTCGACGACGAACCGCATTGGGCACGGCGCGACCCTTCGTCGGCCGGCCTGGAGCCGTTCGGGAGAACCCGGGCGCATGGCGCAATCGCGGCCATGAACACACAATCATTCATCGGCTGTTGTTCATGGATGAATCGCCCGTTGTCATAAATTTCTGCGCATGTCATGCCATCATCTTCACCCTGTTCCTTCACTTATAAACCTCCAAGAAAGCCTAGAAACAAGAAAATCATTAAAACCAATCTCTGTGTATTCAAAAACCTTCTTATACAAATAGATAGTTCCTAATAAAAAAGGCTAAGCTACTCCGCTTTCCTTACCTTCCTACCTTGCTTCTCCTTCAATAATTTACTCACAAAATTTGATGGTAGCCTGCTTAGAACTCCATTCATGCATCCGCCTCGTATTAACCGAAATCCTTCAAGCTGCTCATCCACCCTCATGTGTGTTTTCTAGGAAAGATTAAACGGTAGATCTTCGTCTTAATATGGCTGCAAATGATGTTCAGCGGTGCCAGTTTGTCTTAGGGGAGATAAACGGTCCGTTGAGTGCCGACAGCCGGTTTTCTGATTGAGTGTTAAAAATTGCTGACAATTTTGGACTATACGAATGAGTGGAAGTTGATCATACCTCCAAAAACTTCTTCTCCTCTTCGTTGTGAAGTGAATGACTTTTTGGGGCAGAAAATATGGAAAAGATATAGAAAATACTGTCAAAAAAGATCAAAAGTGCGCCAATTTGCTGCGAGATACGATTACTATTGCAGTACAGTGACATTTTCGAATGATATTGTCGTCCACCATTTTATTATTTTTATTCCTTTCCTTGAACCTCAACTGTCAATTTGTTCAGGTTCGTCTTAGTGATTAGAACATTTTCTTACTACTGTAGGGTGCCAGCCAAAAGTGGTACAGAACAGTAAAATAAGCGAAGTAATGATAACGACTTAACCTTTTCATTTCTTCTTTTTTCGTTTTCTCTGTCTTTCATTTCTTCTTTCTTTCCAAATCAACCGCTTTTTCTCACCAATTACCGTGCTTTCAAGCAAGATAGCACAATGTCATCCGTGCGTCAGAATCTGTGAAGATATAGCTAAAAAACCTTCAGCTAATCAAGTATTCATTAATTTAACATCAATAATTTATTTTAGTGAAACAATTTTACATTCAAATTCCATTTTTTATGTTTTCTTATTTATATTTGTAGGGCGTCAGGAGCTCGGTCCTTTCTCTGTCCCTGTGCGAATTAAGTTACAAACTTTACAGCAGGCAATTGCTTTTGTACCCGCTCAATTCATAGTGTGACCTTCATGATCATAGAAACATTCCACCATTTTTAATTTTGACAGTTGCTCTTCAGACTAGCGAATTGTGAAAGAGGTGTTGATCTTGATCTGTACATTTGCTCTAAAATCTTCTCTCTTGATTGACTGGTTTCTTAGTCGTTTCTAGTGAGTAATGTTGCATGTGAGGCTCTCGAGAGCACTCGTACACATACTACAAGCCAGAAAAAGCTGCCTACGATCGGTCCATTGAGCTCAACGGCGGGAGGTCGTCGTAGAGCTGATGTGAAGAAGACAAGAATACGGGGGGCGGCGAGATGAGGTGTTTGAATGGTGCGAATTTTGTGACTGGCACTAAACTCGCGCCCAGCATCCCTATAACTACCAGATGTGACATTGCAATAACCCTGTCTGCTACACACATCTTCAACAGAGCTCCGACCGAAATAAAACGCGCCCAAATCGCATTCAGCTGCGCATCACCAGCCCCAACACCAACGACCGCATCATTAGCCTCGGCCGTCTTAGATAAACACAGCCTTCTCTCATATTATACACCGTATTTTGACGCAATTTCATCGGAAAAACCCTCCAGATTGCCGCTTCGGCGTCGATATCATTGCTGTTGCTCAGCGATTTTATGTAGGTTCTCTCTGTCGTATGCTGCTGTGCGGAACGAGGTTAGTAAGGTGTATCGGATTTATTCGGCCTAACGTTTCGTCCTATTCGTGGTCGTCAGAGGCGTACCGGCACAGCAGCATACGACAACTATACCAAAGTCAAAGTTTCAAATGGAGAGAACTTGGAGGGTCCTCTCTGTTTTATAAAGGTTCTCTTTGAGAGGGATGTGGGCGTAAGAAGCTCGGATTGTCCAACAGTTGGTCTCCTGACGAAATATTACGAAATTCAAAAGAATCCCTAAGTACCCACAACATTTTCCGTCCATTCGAGCAAAGAGCGAACTCCATCATACATCTGGTCGAAGTAATTTCGAAACAGCTTCGAAAACATTTCAGAGAGCAGGATCACCGCCATCTCATTACTATAGCACTCTAAACTCTGATGTCATTAACCCCAATGATGTGTGGGTCTTATAATAAATTGAATTCGACCAGAAAAACGATCTTTCTGTAGGTCTCTCGGTCATAGGTGTCACCTATTTGTGGAAGGTCGTTTCGAAATCACCCACTCCAATAGCCTCAGTAGCGACTTGATCTCGAACCTCACGGGTTCTCTTTCAACTGGACCCAGATTGACTTCAGAAATATCTGCTATTGATCTCCAAATATACCTCGATAAGCACGTTAACCATGATAGGTGATGTATCGAAGGACGCATTCCTGATTTCTTCCAAGTCCATGACTCGTTCTTGGCATAGAGGTCCGATGGTACAGGGTAAGTTTGCGACTCAACTTCAGGTTAGCCGACACCTTATTCAGGTTGGCGGTCATGAATCTGCCAACTTCAGGTTAACGGTCTTAAATCTGAACCTTGGTTTCTCGCACAACGATCGCCCTGAGTTCGTCTCTCCGTAAAGCCGTTCCAGTGGAATTTATATTCGGTTTAAGGGATTTTTAGTCGGTATTTACTCATTTTACCCATCAGAGAAAGCCAGACAACGCCTGCATTTGTCGCAGTTTCCTCGTCCAATCAGTTTCGATTAAGAACGACTGGTTTTTTCACATCAATTACTATAAGCAGTAGTGTGTGTATGCTATGGAAACCACTCTGTCAGTTCTTTTTACGACGTTGTTTTTGAGAAATTGCAATCAGTCGCGTCGTCGTCGCAATATAGAGTGGTGACACAATGTAAAGATGATGGTAGTGGTGTTGGTGGTGGTGTTGGTTTCCAGTAGCAGAACTGGCGGCAGAGCATAATGCCGTTGGCGTTTTTCCTCGGCCACCACCAAAGCAGCACATTTTCTGTAATGTCCCGTCGAACAGCCGTAGCAGCCTGGTTCGTCTATAACTCTTCTGCCTATTCGGAAGACCCATTTCAATTACATATTAGTAATTCGAACGCGCGATCGCTATGGTAATTTTTATGAGTCGCCGGTTTTCGGGCGTTCGTAATAGGTCCTCACGCCCTGCCCTACCATTCACAGCGTTGTGAATTAGTCGCGGCTGAACCGTCGTCGTCGGCCTCCACCGATCATCACCTCTCATCTGGTTTCACAGTCATTCGCATCGCCTTTCATTACACTTGCCCTTTGATGAATACTATCATTCGTCAAACAACGACCGTCTTCTATCACTTTCAGAGCTTTACCTGAAGATCTTGGTCTCTTCTTCTGCTCGTTTGTCTATTTTTTCTTTGGAAAATTGCCCTTTTTGAAGTAGACGTTGTAGTGATGATGCTGTGGGTGTGGCACAACTGACGATCACGGTACCGCAGATAGGCGAGAGTCATGTGTAGGTTCGAATCCCGCCTGAGTCGTCATTTTGCGATGACATCTACGATACCATCAGTACAACATCTAATTCTAGTACACTCAGCTAAATTCGGTAGTGAAACTGGAAGTTCATCTCAAATGCCCCTTAAATCCAGCAACCAGGCTACTCTCTGTGGCAGAACTGGCGATTTTTCTGAAAAGAAAACTGTTTTTATTTGGGTAGTTATTTTATGTTTTTTTATAATTGCATCCTCAAATATGGAACTGCTAGTGAGTAAGGGAAACGTGGATATGAAAATGAAAAATCGTTCGTTTAACAATAGCTCAGCTCTCACTAGAAGTACCAAAATCAAAAATTACTAGTGTTAGAGTCCGAAGGCATCGTCGGAAATCCTCTTTTCATTCTCCAACTATCATCACATCAATAGCCAATAGAAAGAATCTAATCTTCTAAGAAGAGGCAAATCTCATCTAGCTAGAACGGCGAACAAACGGGAAATTGAATGCAGTTAAGTCGAGATAACCTTTTTAAGTCAAGTACTTTGACATGTCCTTTCTTTTGGAAGTCATGAGGATGCTGTTAATTCACTCCATTGAGAAGCTAGTTGAAATGTCTTCTGAGCGCGAAAGAACTGCCAAAGTCCGCTCAATGAATTTCCACTTGGAGAAAATCTCCATTTGTTCTTGTAGAGAAGGTTCACAAAGAAGAAAATCACAAAAAAGCTAATCCTACTCATTATTAGTCTTCAGAGTCAATCAGAAGTTAGGCGAAGGCAAGAGATCAGAGAGCCCTGGAAGAATCTCTGTCCATTCAGTCAAATAAAGGAAGGAAAAAATACCGAAGGAATTCTTTATAATCACGATATCGGCGGAGATCATATAACACGAGTTTTCTCCTATTTTTTTTTTCAGGAAACCCCATAGTGAGATTGAGTCTAATGTTATGAGTGGAATTTACTTAAGGGTAAGCTGACATCTGCTCTGGCCGAACCAGTTTCCTACAAAATATCCAATATTTTCCTGTAGGGTATAGCTCCAAAAAACATGGGATCAGAGTGTCTTTGTAGTCTCGGAAATAGGCGTAGACCAAGGATCAATCCCATGGAGGTACAAGCCGTAGGGTAAAATCCGGTAGTCTTGGCCTTTAAAGGGCTCATTTTTACCACCCATCCATGCGATGAGCACCGAACCCTCACCTCAGCATCAATGTCATTCTAATAGATACGTTTTATTAGCCTTTTCAACTTTTTTTTGTTCCAAATTTTGAGGCCAGAACTTGAAAATTTCCGCTAAATGACAGATTTATACCGCCAACGATTATCCGAGGTCAAATTGTGTTAGAAACCTCAAATCTTCAATTCTAATATAATATTTTAAGGTTAAAACTGTCCCTTATTTTCCTCCGACATATGAACGAGTTGACGTATAGGGAGGAGGTTATTGTCTGGTAATGAATGTTCCGGTTCCTAGTCAGGTTAGACTCAATTATCAAACCTGTTTCTGTCCAGTCATCGCTGCACTCTTTTCCAGTAGATTTTCGGTTTTATTACGATATTTTGAACATTTTATACTAACTCTATTGAAGTCAATCAGAGGCAATCTGAGCTCCTGCTTCATTTTTGTTTTATTCCAGTTGAACCGATTTTTCGAGGCATTATTCATCCCTTCCAGACGGTGTAAAGTATCATTTTCTTTTTCACGGTTCGTCTGTCTGGCAATAAAAAGGGAAATATTGAGGTAACACATGTGAACCGCCACGTTTTACCCACTGTTCTGGTGATTATGATAGCCGTGGAGAGGGCGGCCAGCCGCCCAGGCCTTCTCTCAGCTGCTGCTGCTTGGAGAACTCCGTCTCAGAGTCTCGAATCAATGCCTATGTAAAGAGCGTTGGCGGGCAATAACACAGCCGTGTGATTTGCGTCTTCAACAACTGACAATTACTGTATTTCACTCACTGATACATGAAGTGCTGCAGGAATGGGCGGGCCCGGCGCCGATTGGTTGGTTCCGCCCCAACCGCGCCTTTGGCCACGCCCGGCCACACCCCCGTCGAAGACGCCACGCCGTCGACGATCCATCTCGAACCTAATTCTGTTGCTCATCACACATCTTCGTCAAATATCGTCGATTACCTCGATTCGGCCCGGCCGAGTATCGTAACCCCAGACGTTCTACCGCTGAATATCGCTGAAGTATCGTTTAAATTCGCGGCGATTGAATATAATCGAATTTCATGGTATTAATTCACCCCCATCGCCTATTTTATCACACCCAGTCATATCATTTTCGAATTCATGTTTTCCTTCTTCTGCTGTGTGGCCTTAGTTCTATTTCCTCATGGAAATATCACTCGCTTAATCTCTAGCCATAATCCCCCTCTGCTGATCATTTCACCCCGAAGAAGCCACACGTGTGTGTGTGAAGATTAGACGAGCACGATTATCAACTGCTACGGCTTCAACGCGTGAAAATTGAAAATCATGACGAACTATTATTTCAATTTTAGTTCAGGGCGAGAAAACTTCGGGGTTCCGTTGGAATATTTTTGGAAGTGGGGCGTTTCTTCGGAATACTTTCCTTAATCTGTCCTCAGAAGGCGATCGATTCAATTCCTTCCATATGTATCTTTTCCAAATATTTTTTTTAGAAATTCGGATCTGTCACATAGCCCAGCTGTCTGTCACGTATATAGCTTAGCTCAGCTGGTTAAGGTCTCAGAATTCTTTTAAGGATTTTTGAAAGAATTCTATTTCGAGACCCAAAGGTTAGAAGAATACATGTAGTTGCCGTATCATCCTTGTTTCTGACTGAAAAATTTATCGTTCGCTGATCTAGGTGGTCCAGTGCTCCAACCCCAGAAAAATTGAATGCTTCGCCTTTTAACAAACCTCGAACCATTTAAACTCTCTGATGTTCTTCAGCTCTTACCAGCGCAAAATTAAAGACCTAACAGCCCACCAAGGTTAGAGAACTGTAATAAAAGAAAACAACTCGGATATGGCTTAAGTATTCTACAGCTGAAAGCTTTTGAAATGACGTCATTGTTTCTATATCTATGGCTTTGTTATACCAAAAAGTTGGAAGGAAGTCACTTATAGACTGCCAATGCACTAGACTGAAAGCCGAAGAAGCCACTGAAGACTTGGAAACGAATAAAGTATATAGTTATGCTCTTAAGTAATCCACAGAGTAGAAATTTAATAAAAAGCTGACTACTAAAAAGAGACCGAGAGACTGTCTGTTTTGAACGACGTCTGTCGCTGAAAATCGAAAACATCGGCTAATTTTCGAGTCGTCAAATGCATGGATAGGCCTATATGAGATGATGAGACTGTCATTCGCATTCGCTCTCGAACTCATTGCCTCCCTCCATTCCTATGGCTGCTGCTGTTGCTGCCGTTGGCTCAGTCACACTCTGCCGGCTACCCTAGTCACTGCCAGCCTAATTAGCTCTTCATCTACAGCGTTGAACGGCGCTCAGAACGTTCTCATTGTCATCGAGCAAGGGTATGCTGTAACCCAGGCGGTCTCATCTATCAAAGTAAACCTGACATACTGCGACTTTAAGTGGTTCAACTCTTCAGTGGGAAATTGTATAAACTCTTCTCTCCATCGAAAACATCGCTGCTGCCGATATCGTAAGCTTTAGATGTCGTTAGCCTTTATGGGTGTAATTTAGTGGTTCATATGGTCTTCCACTCGTAGACAAGTGCAAAAATACGCCGAGAGATACCTAGCACAGGTAGAATGACCGATATTAGAAGACTATGTTTCTATGGAGGGACCACCTCCAGTGTTCCCAGGTCCCTTATGGTTTCCAGACAAAAAAAATGAGTCAAAAAACTGTGGAGTGGATGCGAAACTCGGATTCTCCTCGTCTGGCTGAATCGTATGGACTTTCTACATCGATCCGACCAAAATCCCGCCCTCTTATAGTTCCGCTGAAATGTTTGGCAAATTTCCAGGCAAAAAAAGAACGATAGTAATGGATATATCCGTTTTTTGCTTCTAAAATCTGGCTAAATCGCTTGAAGAGGATTATCAGCGATGGCAGCTGTTATTGTGGAATGAAAAAAGCTATTAGGAAAGTGGATAATAAGAATTTCACTTCACATCTTTATCGACTCGTGTAACATTTTTATTTCGACCTATATTTATTGCCATTTTTTCATTGTACGTGATTATAGTTTTTCTAAAAGTGCAGAATCCAACGATTCATTGACTGTCGGATATCGGCAAAACGCTGTATTATCGAAAGCTGATTTAAAATTAATAAATATTAAATAATAAAATATCTCCTATTCCGAGTTGTCTCTTTGAAACTCTTCCTGGAGTCACTCAGATTATTGAAAGTGACGGCAAATTTTGTAAAAATTACAGTACCACTTACTTTATTTCATTACGGAAACCACTCACCTTTTGAAGCGGAGGAAATGTTATACTGGGACATTTTTTGCCTCGCAGCTAGGAAAATTGGCAGTCCGTAACAGAGAGAGTTGTTCATTTTGGTTTACTGATGTTTTCGCTCTGATTCAAATTGAAATTGAAAAAATGTCGATTAAAATGTGAAAAAGATTGAAATGGGAGAAATCTGAAAATTAAAATTTTAATCTGTACGGTCGGGGGTTCTATTTTTCATGGTCTTCAGGGACTAGTCTAGGCTCAACGATGGGGAAGTCTATCGACTGTTCACTTCAGAGACTTCTAGTAACCTATTGAAGTGTTTTAGTCAGCAATTTTTTTCAAAATTTCTCCCTCTTCTGTCGCATACTTCTACTCCCTGTCTAGGTAAAGGCTGACACCCGTCTCTCACCTCAGTCCCCGAATTGGGCTCATTCTTCGAGGCGGTTATTCCGCCCCAGTTCGGTCGTGGTGGCCAGTATTCACCCCCACCACCCGGGCCGATGTAATCGATACATACAGTAATCCGATGGGTGTTATTAATCTATGCTCTGAGTCATAGTACGATGCGCGGCGGTTTTCTTTATGTAATAGGCATGAGGGAATCAAGATATGAATATCACAACAAAGTGTGCGTGCACGACTAGGACGCCGACGACGACGATTCGTCGACGGTTGTGGTCGCGCCGCGTCGTCGACTACTGCTCCAGATTCACTCCTGCTGTACTCATGCCTCTGCAAAAATGGGGCTTCACCATCGGGCCGGCGAGGCCTACGCGTCCCGGAATCGACTTATAAAAGGAGGATTCGCTGACTTGTCGACTACAACCGGCAGCAGTCGAATGGCACATGGATAAGAAGCCAGTGATATCGATGTCAATACGCATTCATTATTTTGCTATATAAGCTCTATTATGTGTGGCTTCATCGGCACGGCACGACATCACAACATGCCTAGCTGTATCTACTACGGATACAGACAGAGGCTGCGATCCCCAACGGCATAATATTTCAGCGAGTAAACGATTACCAATGGATCGTCGATCTCTAGTGAAAGTTCCTTCAGGGTTTCCTGCTTACCGCAAGCCATTTTAGACATCGTTTTGGGAGAATTCTGATGTGAAGGTGTTCTGCGATTTTTCCCACAAATCAACATTTGTTTGACAGGAGATACTCCTGGGCTTGTAAAAGAATGGGCTGCTCTTCCGTAGTGCAATCCGAGCCCAAATATGATTTCCATGATCCTAAGCGTTGATTTTTTTTCCAAGATCAATATGAAATCAAGCTGAGGGATATCGTCGTTTCGCGTGGACAGGGTAATCATTGCCCTACCTGAGTTGGTATTTCCGAAACCTTCAAAGTAAACGTGAGCAGGAAGACCAAGAACAGAATTAAGAAAGTGCCCAACAAGGTAGGTGATTACCTTTCGAAACATTACAGAGATAACTTCGGCACTTCAACGACGCTACAGTCAGAACAACCATTCCTTGGTTACCTAGTTAGTATTCTGCACAAGAAAAACGATTTTAGGGCCGTGGTTAGGGTATAACTCGGCAGTATCATAGTACAAGTTCACCCTACTCGTTTTATGATCATTACGGGAGAATTGAAACGTGAATTTGTTGAAAGAAAGCGGTTAAAATCCTTTTCAAGAGTATTAAGTTGCTCAAATGAAATTTGTTTAATTGTAAGTAGTTCAGGTTTGGTAAACTTTTTCCGGTACAAACTCAGGAGGCCTCAAAATTACACAAATTCAGCACAAGATGACCATCAAAAAGCCCATCAAAACCATTAGGAGTATTGCCAGCTTCTCTACGTTACCCTAGCTTTTGAACAGGTTAATATGTGAATTACGGTTACCTAGGCGAATCAGGACCTCAGTAGGAATTAGCAGGAGCGTGAAAAAGCACGATATGGAACATCCTCCGCACTCTTTCCTCATTCTTTCTCCTTCTCATAGCCGTCATTTTTCGCTATTCAATGAGCGGATGCAGAAGCGCCGTTCGAGTTGGGTAATCCCCGTCGATCATATCGAGTAATTAACCGCACCCCATGGCTCATGTAATCAGTTCTGCATTAATGGTTGGTATCATAACTGGTGATTACGCGAGCGTTCCATTTCTCACCTGCTTCCACCTATTATGGTGCTCATTTCCTCATCCTACAGAGTCTCTCGCCCGCACCACCTCTGCTGCTCAGTCCTCCTCCTCCCACTCGTCTTACTTCGTCCGTTTAATACGGATAAAATCCGGCTGAAATCCAGCTAAAATCCGCTACGATTTCTCTTCAACATGATGATGACATTGATAACGTTCAGGCGATAATGTAAAACCTCTTAATAGGCGGCTGAGAGCTGTAAGCTAAGCTGTCGGATGATATTGTTCGAAGGCGTGGTGGATTCGACTACTGATCGCCGGCCACTCTCATTATTCCAACGGCTTCAGCTTGAAGCTGTCCACCCGCTCCTAGTTTTCTGTCACGATGGAATTTGATTCCGATATACCTGGTTGGAATTTCCAGCTATATCGGATTGTAGCTAGAGCACTATAAACATCGCAACCGATTTGCGATGAAGTTTATTGAATGGCATCGCTTTTCATCACAATTTATTGCTTCTATTCATGTCTTTCTATGCGCTTTTATCGATACGTGAAGCCATGCAGTAGCCGTCGGTTTCCAGCGGTGACCAGCAACAGCGATATCGTGCAATTCGCCGATCTCGACTATTTCCTCTCATTCGTTTTCAAACCGGGTTCAAGTGTTGATGTTGCGATTTTCTGATAAAAGTTACATTACAAAAAGCTGCGTTATCCTTCCTCCTTCACTTGTAGAAGTGAAATTAGGTAAAATTCGCTCTCAATCAATTGTTGATGTAAATTCTGACCGATTAGCCATAACGCCTGAAAGGAGTTGCGGAATTATTCAAGGGAAGGACCAAGTTAGCCGTTCCCTGTGATAGTTTCAAGGTCCTCTTAGAAAGGTGCTGCCCTTCTCCCTAGACTAACAGTGATGAAAAAGCATTTTCCTAGTTTTGTTTTAGACCTCTGAGAACGACAAAAAGGGTCGAAACTTCAGGCAAAATAAGGCTTGATCCATCTTACCGAACTCGTTCGGCACCCCAGCATTTAAAAATAAAAAGGATTTCTTATCGTATATCCCTTTAAATATTATCATTTTCCGATCAGCAGTCATTTCTCCCATTCTGTACAATCATCGTTTTCTTTGTCGTAGTGTCTTCCCGATGACTTCCTCTCATCGGTCCTGAAAGTCCTCGTTCCTGCTGTTTTGATCGTCAACACGTAATCGCCCCAGGACATAGATGCACTTGCAGATTTTGATCAAAAATCCGGAAGGTCTTCAGAGAAAATTGTCCAGCTCTTTATGATATCTTTGTTAACCCTGTTCTTGTTATGCTATATGTGATCGTATAGATAATAAAACAAGCCGTACCATTGTCCTTATCCTTTTATCGTCCTGAAATGTTTCATGATTGTCTGTGATATTGTATGTTCTTAAATATCGGAATTTCTGCTGAGATGAATCGACCAATTTCCATTCATGATGGTAGCCTGAGCTTTCGTGCTATTTGTTCTCCTTTCTGGAAAGCCGCTAGACTTTTCAGGGATGATTAATGCGTAGGAAAAATAAGCGCTCTACAACCATAAACGGACATTTCACGGCGAAATCTGAGCTGCAAACGTTTAGCTGGGGTTTTTGATAGATTATCGCCGAGCTAATCACGTTATTCCGGTGATTGTGATAAATCCTCTCGTTTCCGTTTCAGGCATGAGTATCTTCCTCAACGGAAGTCTGCTCTCATCACCGGAAAAATCACAATTCTCATCGGCGGCCACATTGTCGTCGTCGCCAGATCCAACCACGGTGAGCATTTCTCTCAGTGGAAAAGTCAATTGCAGCAAAGTAAACATCGAATGATATGATGTTATTGCAGAATTTCTCCACGCAAAGCGCATTCAACAAGACGCGAGCCGGTTCGGAGGATCAATCGGAGAAGAAGAGCGCCTACAGTATCTCGAACATTCTCGACAAAAAGGAGAACAGTCCGACGGCGAGGTGAGTGATAAAAAAGTCTCAATCGGCGGTGAACTCGTCCGAATTTGTGACAAAATTCGGACGTAGTCGGCAAATAACCATCATTAGAAGGTAATATGCAGTTCATTTGATTCGGCCGCTGTTCGTAAAGTCGTAGAGCGGACGAGTAGAGCTGTTGATTGATAACAATTGTTATATTCGTAATCGAGACGTAGTCACGCCGCGTCGTCGACATTACAGCTGTTCGTTCCCCTTCGAATTCGTCGACTTTCAGTTCCGCTTTCAGCAGCTCGACGGCCAGTGACGATGACACAGGTTCACCACGATGCGGATCCACAGAGGAGGAGCATGGGTAAATTCTCACATTCTTCTAGGTTTCTCCAAAATTTCCAGGTATAAGGGAGGAGAGAAAGCCTACATACCGTTTCTCAATTCCTCTAGAGGCAAAATGATGGGCAAAATTTTATGTGGAGCAATCAAGCCCCTTTGAAGTTCTGGACCATTTTCTGCATTATTTTTGACGCAAAAAATGGTCAGTGTTATGTGGCTTAGGGAGCCGAGGAGGAAAATTCCCCGTGGCCAATTTATTTCCGAAAAAAAATCTGCACCAATCAGTGTCCTAGTGTCGAGAATCCGAAATCACTCATCTTTCAACGATCAAAAATTTTGAGTAATCATGATAGCAATAGCGAAACGACATCTTCGCTGCACCTCCAGCTCACATCATATCGAATAGTCCTTGTTGCGAAGAAATTTCAATTCTTTCTGAGAGAGCGAATATTTCTGCTTTGTTTCACTAATAAAACCCTCTCTCGCGAAATTTTTGAGCCATGTACTGTCGTTTCTGGTCTAGTAGGTAAGGGAGTGGAGGATTCGAGTACTAGAAGCTTGAAAAAAAGGAAAGAAGAATGTTCAAAAGAGGATCAGGAACATAACGGAAGATGATATTCATTCGGATGTATATTTATTCAATTATTTTTCGTTACATCCCTATACATGGATGTGCTATTGAATAAGAAAAATGGGTTAGCCAAGCAGCGTGTTGTTTAGGTGCGGAAAAGCAACGAATTTTCAGAGAAAGTGGTATTACTAGCATTAAAAAAGGAGCTCCATATGGTCACTCCTACATTTTGAGTCTGGAGAATGCCATAACGATATCGATCTCGGATCTAAACAGGATTTTTGAAACTAAAACGTCAATGAAGGGAAACTGAAAAAATCCTATAATCACGATCTGTTTCAGAAACATATCGAGCTCAGACGCCCCAGCGTCGTCCGTCTTCCCACACTTTCTCATACCCGGCACCGCCTTTCCTTCACCGTCAACCGTCTCCGAACTGTCCTCATCGATGGTGATGCATAACTCGCTCGACATCTCACCGGCACAAATTCAGGTAAATGAGATGAAGTTCAGGGTCGAGATCCATGAACGCACGAGCGGTCTCCGAAACCCCATCGGCGATAAACCCGCTCGATATCTTCGAAGTCTCCCAAACCCTGCCTCATCACGAGGAGTGATAGACCTGCGATAACCCCGGCGCGCGTACACGAATCTCGGTTTGCGCACCGTTCGGGGTATATCTCGGGGTTTATCGGTGGTTTATCAATGATGAATGTGGGCCCAGGTCGTTAATCGACAAATTTAAGAAACTCGAATGAAAGAAGGAGCTTAGCCTCTCACTAAAGTCTTGCCTCATGTAAAGATGTATCTGAAGGAAAAGGGTGTTATACGGTAAAGCTACGGCCCACGATTGCTGAAAATTCCTCTCATTTAGGGGGTGAAGGTATTAGGTCCGAGCGATTCTTTCTGAAATACATTCCTCATTCGACGACAACAAACAAAACTCAGAAAGCAGGCCTAGGTTAGCTAGGCGTCTCCGATTATGTTATGCGATTCTCGATGAAATCTGAAGCGTCGATTGGCTATTCGAAGCTCATTACGAACTTTATGAGGCTATGTGGCTCACGCGTATCAGATCCTCTACGGAACACGCACACACATCATTACATGAGAGTTTTTCTCTTTCAGCAAGCCTACCTCTCGTTCCTCGTAGGGCAACAACTGAACTCGGCAGCGGTTGCAGCTGCGAATCCGCTTCGTATACTCGCTCAGGATCAAGGTAATCGTGTTATTCTTCGCTTATCACGTCGAAAACTAGCTAAGAAGCGATCACGACGTTTAATCGAGGTAGAGCGGCAGCTGGCGATGAGAACAGCTCATGGGAGATTATTACTTTTCAGTAATTGGCTTCGCAGGCGTGAAGACGCTTTTTCCGAGAAAAATGGATTGGATAATGTCAGCATCCTTATTAAAAATTTTGAAAATCTAATGAATGAAGCTCCTCATCATCTTCTCGGTAGGGAAGAATGGCGAAGAGCTAGGGAAATGACTTGGTAGCGCTCTTACTTGTCAAAGGCGGAAGAGAAAAAGCAATACAAGAAAATAATATGCTGATTGGTTCACTAATCTTTCAGAAATCCTTAGTAAAGATTACATTAATCTCTATGGATATAGAATTATGGTAGTTATCGAGGAAATACAAGTCGTCGCGGTGGTTTAGTTGAAAGTAAGGCAACTGAAGCCGTCCGTAAGACTTCCTTTTTGATACGATAACCGACGCCTACGGGTTACATTTTTTAAATGTCATTTCTCCCCATATCCCGAATGGGTATAATTTCTAAACGGTACAGGCATCCTGGCTCTGAATGAGAACATCAGCCCACACATGTGTGTGCATGCTCTGTAGAATAATACTGTTTTCAAAAACAAAATTCACGACAGAATTGTCATCGAATAGAATCACGTAAATTCATTACGAATCATCGCCGAAAAACGGATCTGAATGTTGCGTGCGGAATTTTTGATTAGCGAAAATCCTCTTCACAAAAACTGATAGCAGTTCTATTTTGAGCAAACACCGTAGAGATTCTTACAATTACAGAATGATTTACTTCTTTACATAGCACAGCTTTTGAGTTTATTTGCGACCACCTGAAACGGAATGTGACGCAGTAAATGAATATGAACTAGTACTCATAATCTGAAAGCCGAGGAAGTAGCTTCTCCATCACTTTTTCTCCAACTTTTTGTTCGCAGAAAGAAATATATTGGTGCCCATATAATACACAAATAGCAGGAATCTACAACATATTAGAACACAACAAAAATATAACATAAATAAACATCTAACATATAATATGATAGGCGCGCGTGGTGCAGTGGTAAAAGGCGCTATTGACATCTGCATGGTTAAGGACCCAATCAAGCCTTCCATCTCTCGGTAAATTGGTATCAGACTATTCTGGGAAGGTAAAACACTACTTTGATACAGCGGCCGGCCCAGCGGGTCATTGTTTAGGCCAATCACGCGTTCACCAAGCCTCTTCGATTCTGAATGGAAAACAAGTGCATGGTTCCAGGGATTTTATCAACGCCGCACCGTCTCCTTTTTTTATTTATTCTATTCACGTCACGTCCAACAGAAATACATGTGTGGAAAATAACCGACAACACAACAAAAACAGAAAGGTCGGACTTATGGGAACACGTTCAAGGAAGAAAAGAAAAACAACAAGAAGAGAAAGAGAAGGTAAAAAGGTCGGCGTTGATCAGTTTCCTATACAGCATAAAAAAAGAAAAACGTAACAATAACCGACAAATAACCCAAAGATCTGTGGAACAAAATAATGCTGGCCAATTACGTTTCGCACTAATGGTGACAACCTGTTCGGAAATAATTTAAAATACTGTTTATAATGAAAAAACCTCATAGCGTCTGCTCTTGACACTGGTTTCTCTTTACACATCTTTTCTTTTCTGGAAAAAAAACAAATCAGGAGCCCCGTAAAAGTAAGGGAGACTTAGTTTAATTTTCCGATTTGCTTAAGTACATTCCAAGTTCAACTTTCTATAAATCTTGGTATAGCAGTATCTGAGGGCAAAATCATTGCAATATCCGAAGATGAGGCCAAATAAGAAGATTTACATTAATCTCTGGTGACGTTCAACAAACAGAACACTGTCCTTCCTTTAATGATCTGATAGCCTCTTCATTTTAACTTTAACTCCTCTGAACATCCTATGATATTTCAAGTATTCAGTTCCTTTTATTACCGCTCCGGCAGCTCCAGATGCATAATAGGGTCGAAGAGATGACTCCTTTTCCTTACGAATCCTTCCTTCTCAAAAAACAGAAGATTAGATGCAATCTCATCAAGTATGTCCACCGGTTGTGTCGATGATTTGCTTTGAGTACTTCTTTCAATATTCTTCAAGTCTTTCCGCCTTTCTTCTTCTTCTTTTCCTAACTACTCAATGATAATAGGAACTCAACGATCATACAATGATAACATCAATGATAGGTACTCAATTATAGTAAGAAGATTTAGATCAATCACGTTCAACGAACTGAGCAGTATGCATAGTTTTCGTTTAGTGATCTGCTAGCCTCTCTATTTTATTATACCTTTCACTCCTCTAAATATAAAGTGATAACTCAAGTTTTCGGCTTTCTTTATCACTGCTCCACGGCTGAGGATGCTTGACAGGGTCGAGAAGATGACTCCTTTTCTTCACAAATCCTTCTTTCTCAAAAAATAGAAGACTAGATGCAATCTCACAAACTAACATCAAGTCCACCGGGTATCTCGGTGATTGGTTTTGAGTATTTCTTTCAATATTCTCCAAGTCTTTCCCTTTTCCCCGTTTTTCTTTCCCTAAGTACTCAATGATAATCTAAGTGTGCCTCTCACTCTATTATTCTTCTACTGCTCAGCATGCTTAATATGAATAACCTTGAAAGTCGAGAAGATGACGGGTGGGTCTGTCAGTTACAGTGCGGAGATGCTCTGCTGGCAGGTGGCTGTGCACTTCATTTCACATTCTGCGCAATGTCGTGGCCCATTAACGTATTCATAACATATGATAGTGGCATAATAGATGTCGCTACTTGTTATGCGCCTCCCAGTTTCCGGTCGCGCGACACACAGCGAACTGTTCGAGGGATGCGAAGCGCTTCCATGAGAAACCCTGTCTGCACTTAACTAAGTGGGTCGGTAAGCCTCCATCCGAATTCTTTTAAAAAAAACGTTATTTTTACGCTTTTTTACCGGGTTTATCGGTGCTTCTAAAATTGTTAGAACGGACACTGCTTCAGAGCGGGGCAAAGAAGAAGAAGGTCGATGCTTCAAAAAGTGAAACCCACTAGGAACCAAGTTGATCCCGAAAAGGCTACCAGATCACCGTTATCTACTCACTTTTGGAGCGTCTGTTGGATCAGGGGTAGTATTTTAGCCTGAACAATGGGTGGTGGTACAGATCTCGTTCTGACGTCACGCTTTTATTGAACCCATTCGTCTAACAATGAAGTTTGGTATAACTCCCCACAGCCTGACCTCACCGGAAATCCTCAAAAATATCTGGATACTCTTATCGAGCCATCGAAAGAGGCTCACGGCAATCTAAACCTCTTTCACAGGTCAGCTTACTGCGGTTCCGAACCCACTAGGTATTTAGCTAATACCAGCCGGCTGGCTTTCTTGGGTCACGTAAAACCTAACAGCTCACCGAACAGCAGTACCGCCTTCTGGGCACAGAACCGTGAAAGACAATTTTGCCGTTAACCCTCAAATATACCACAGTGGTCCACAAGTCACAGTTCATCTATGTGTGGCTGGGTGAACTCATGGCTTTCCTTAATATACGCAATTAACAAGTTGAGATGTATACTACTGAGTAGACTCGTCCAGTACGTGATTCAGCCGCCGAAATTATGAACCTAGGGTAACTGATACCCTTGTTTTCTCACAAGTCTTACCCTGAAGAGAATGAATACATTCCTGTTGTAAGACGTCATGGCATTGGAGACACGCAGTACACAGTAAATATTATTGAACGCGCTGTATAACTGTCAATTACGAAGGCGTTCAAACGATGATTTATTCCCCATCAAGACCCATATTTGCTACTCAAGAATCGAGTGTGTATCCATTTTATGTGTTGTGTGTTTGCTGGCCCCTTTTCCTGACTGTATGGACGCCCAACAGTCTGGCGACGGTCGGTTATAAACCGTACGCGGACACATTGTTCGGCATACTGTAGTTGTAGCAGCAGCCCTAAAATGGAAAGCAACATCGAGCCGCGTTTAGTGTGGGTAAATATGACAACGAAGAGACGAAAATGCACTCAGGTGATTGGAAGGAAACGGCACGAGCGCTGGGAAGGGGTTGCTAAGAGAGCTGACAAATCTCTTTTGAAGGAGGGAACGTGAAGGAATCCGCGCCTCCACTATTTATTTATTTATTTATTTATTTATTTATTTATTTATTTATTTATTTATTTATTTATTTGCTTACTTACTGATTCTTTGGAAGGATAGGATTAGCACATCGAAATGTATAGTAGTAGAAAAGCCCTCGACATTTAAAACAACCTCAAAAATAATTATTAACAGTCGAAATGTGTTCCATCAACGGTCTGATCGTCCTGAAACAGATTCACGGAAAAGGCGAGGGTTTCGGTTACCCAACGTTGATAAACACGGCGGCTGATTCACGATTCGTGTTGCGGGATAGGAGGAATCCAAATTTGTTGACGGTGTGTTGTTCCTAAGGAAACCCTGAATTTACCCAGCCACTCATTGATGAATTGCGGTTAGCTAGATCATTGTGGCATACATGAAAGTTAATAAGTTAAGTTAAGTTAGCGAATCTTTCAATCATAATTCTGAGCCCAGAAATCAGTACTGCTACCCACTGAGGCGTTAGATGCCCGTGGGCAAGGTTACTAAAAGTTCTGGTAAGCCAACCCGATTAACACTTTGACGACAATATGAGCCACCGGTGGCTCATACGTGTCCGTCCGCGTGGGACATTATGAGCCACCGGTGGCTCATGACATTCAAATCCATATTTCCGGTTGTTGCGAACCTTTTTTGCTGGAATTTTTTGTATTTTGCAATCTCCTAAGGTAGTATGATATCCAACATGAGTAAGCAAGAAAAAGGCTGTTTATTTTCTGAGATATTTTGGCTAATGTTGGCAATAGTCAACGAAGGTAAACGGGGCAAGAGTAATACTGAAAAAGATACCTTTTTTCCATATATTCTGTGGAACAGTGTCTTCAGTGTTATATATTTCCCTTTCCTTGATTTAATTCAATTGCCGGAGTTTGTCGGAGTTTTGGAAACATGAAAAATAAAGCTTGTCTGAATAATCCAATAATCAAAATATGGATCATCTTTTGGTGCTGGTCACGAATCCAGTGTTGTTTCAAGACTTCGCCTGGCACTATGTCGACCTCGAAGAGTTACAAAATCACGAAAACAATGTTACTATCGAAGCAAGGAGATCACACTTCAGAAACGGCAGTGAATATAAACCCCGATGGAACAAAACAAACTTCTTTTAAAATACTTACATACGTACATCGTATGAATAACGCTTATTTTTACACCAAAGCATTGTGTATAGAATGTTCTCTGCCTCTCGCTGCCCTCCATCTCAAAATCATGAACTTCATCTCAGTCACTCTCTAACAATAACCGGTCAAAAAATTTGGTCATTCCTACATTATGATCCATTCCTAGAATCATGCACCTCATTCTCAGTGTTTAAATAATCCTAATAAACAAAATAATCCACGAAAAGTGCTGAAAAAAGGGGGGTAGGGAAAAATGTCTGCCACGTGGGACATTATGAGCCACCGGTGGCTCATGCCGCATGCGCGCGGGCGCAAGCGCGTGTCCCACGGCGCGTCCAGCGCAAAACAGCGATTGTCGTCAAAGTGTTAAAGTGGAACGATTCCTCTGACCCCGAACGGAGGGCCATTGCGCGTCCAATACTGCGCGTTGTGTGTGACTGCACAGCGCTCTATGGATTTCACGCGTACGGCGCCGTCCATACGGGTGGGATTGACATAAGAGAACCAAGAATCATGGCTGAGTGGATAGTGAAGGTGATTGTTGTTGGCGGGTTGCAGGTTCGAGTCCTCCCCGGCGCGGTGCTTTTGCAGTTCTTAGTTAAGGTTCAACCGTCACTCTGCTTTCAATTGTCATCCTTTATATCCTCCATCTGCACCGAAGTAGTGGTTCAACCACCCCGGATTTCCTCCCCTAGCCCAACCGCGTGGCGAAGCCACGCGGTCTCGGTCACTCCTTTCCACTATTTCAACACTATACGTTTATGAATTATCGTCCTGTTGCGTTAAGATTTTATATCCTCCATCTGCACCGAAGTAGTGGTTCAACCACCCCGGATTTCCTCCCCTAGCCCGACCGCGTGGCGAAGCCACGCGGTCACCGCCCGAGACCGCGTGGCGAAGCCACGCGGTCTCGGTCACTCCTCTCCACTATCCACTACACTCCACAAAGCAATGAAAAGCACCAGGACGCTGTGAGAATAATGTATTGTCGTAAAATGGAGCACATCCCCAGCAGCATCGTGTAGTCACACACAACGCGCAGCATTGGACGCGCAATGGCCCTCCGTTCGGGGGTCAGAGTTTTCGGGCTAGTCCCGATTAATCGATGTGTTCTCTCTACGGTTAGACCAACGCATCGGATTTTGAAATTACTGATAGGGCGGATACTTTTCTTGGTATATATGGTTGCCTCCCAACTTCTTTAGCTGTTTATGTCTTCCTAAATATTTTCTCTCATAAATCTTGTCTCTTGAATATCTCTCTAATCTTTTGAATACCTTCTTAAGTGACGCATACAACGGCTCGTTCTCCTTTTTCTGATTTGCCCTCGTTCTTCTAGAATACCTGAGTGTTAAACTTGTCAGCGATACTACATAGCTAGGTAATTCTATAGTATTATATCTCGCGTTTGTAGCTCATAATTATTCAAAAGATGACGTGGAGATTAAGAATTTACTGAATATTCTAAAAAGAAAGAATCCGCACCATAATAACGTCACTTTTCATGTTGTAGTGTTCTGTTGTTTATGACATCTATGAAAAAGAGCACTAATGTCGATTTATTCTATTGATACTATGAATACGTCACATATAAGCTGTTAGAATGAAGCGAGAATTTCTAGGCGCTTAATTGCGAGGACATCAATAGGGACGTGGATTTGCCTTTATATTGTAGAAGATAAGCGACTTTAATGAGGAGGATTTTATAAAAACTGCTTGTTGAGTTTGCAAACGCGTAACAAATTCATATATCGTTCTTCTGGGACTCTTCAGCGATATATGTTAAATTGCGTGATTCCGAAGAATAAATAAAAAGCCAGTGGAAAGCGTAGCAAGGTAGGAACTAGGAAGTTCTAGGAGGAAAGGAACCCGGTTCCGATGGCAAACAGTACAGTATTGAAATAGAGCGCGTATGGGAGAAAAAAGTAAAAGTCGGGAAGGAAAAGTAAAAGTAAAAAAATTAAAAGTAAAAGTCGAGGAAACGTTAAAGTAAAAGTCGATAAGAGTGAACTTATTTATTATCTCCTTAACCAGGATCCAGTTCAGTGAAACACCAATCGCTCACCAAAATGTTACTGTTCCGGCTACCATTTACCCAGCCCAGCTCAGGTGGTATATAATGCGCCCGATTTACCGCGAGTTTACGCCACTGCTCTTTGACAAACGCTGTTTAGCAGATAGCATCAACCGCATAGGTTAATAAAATATCCCAAAAAGACACGATAAATTTAGTGACTTGCAGTGGTAAGAGGAGCTACTGGCAGCCGGGCGGTCAAGTGATCGATCCCCGATCGGGATAACCAAGCCTTCCATCTCTCCGTGGTTGGGTAACTTTGTTCGAGAGTTGTCTGGGAAGGTAACGACGCTGACTCGGTATAGCGGCTGGCCAGCTCAAGTCATTCTATTAGCCAAATACATAATGACAATGCCTCTATGATTCTGAATGGAACACAAACGCAGCTATGGGACTGATCAACGCTAACTCTTTTACCTTTACCGTTTACCTCAACATAAAGACAAAAAATTGATTACTCACCTTTTGCAGAAAACGGTGGAAGATTCCCTCGGGCTCGCCAAGTGGTCCCACAATTTACAATTTACCTACAGTTTCAGTGGATCAAGGATTTACCAAGCTCCACGGCTGCACCACTGTTGTTAGATAACCCAGCTTGAAAATCAGCGGTCTCCCTGTGGTGTTTTCGGTAACGGAGGCTCTCGCATAAAGATATGGCTTGAACGGCTCTGCTCAGCCGAGTGCCATTGAAATGTTAACAATTGAGGCAATATTTTCGACGGCGGCTACTGCTGTGGCCGGCCCCCTTTCTATGAGTTGCGCGCGTAATAAAATGATGGGTTTCAATGCGCAATAATCAAGACCACAAAGCAGACGGGTGTGGAATCAAAGCGAGTTGTCTTCTCTGCTCTTCATGCCTCCTCCTTCCCTCGTCTTCTCTCATCGAACATCGTCGCCGTCGTCAGAAAAACGAACACGAACCGAACGAGGGACGCGCCTGATGCCTAGTTCGTCATGTGCGATTCGCCGGGTGCGTTTCGATCGAACGGAAAACTTCTGGTATCGATTAGATTCCAGGGACATCCAATGACGTTCAGCTACATAACTTCATCTAATGTGGAATGATCCGGCCCAGGCTAACCAAGTCCTCCATACCTCCTAGGTCGGGTAAATTGCTACCAGACTTGTCTATGGAGGTGAAGGCACTGACCTGGTATAGCGGCTTCCCCCTGCAGGTCATTGTATAGGCCAAGTACGCATTCACCATGCCCTTACGATTCTGAATGAAACACGAATACGGGGCGCATCCTTAGGGGACTGATCGACGCCGAACCCTTTACCTTTTACCTTTACCATATAAGATGATACACATTGGCGTTTCATTTGCAAACAATATGTGGGCTGAAAAGAACGTTTACTGCTGGTAGACTATTCTTGACATATCAGTGGAATCTCTTTTCTGCTTTCAATCTCGGTTCGACACTCTCAACAGGTTAGTGTATAAGGCGTTAAATTTTCACGAAAAAAGGTAAAGGGTGCTGATTAACTCATATTTGACGCATTCATTGTATCGCTAGAATAAGTCTACATTTGAACTCCTTTTCCTACAGTACTTTTTGAGGTGTTCAATGACACTTTGCGATTTTCACTGGGACTCGATGGCATGGCGTATCCAAGCACTCTCATTTTCGCAGCTGCCGTTGATTTGTACTCTTAGCCCTTAGGGGATGTTCTCTCATTAAGTCTTATTCAGTCGTGATAGGGGTATGCAGTACTCAAATATGTTCTAAATTGTGTTTCTAGGGTACATTACCTATACATATACATAGCTGTCTCCTACGAGAATACCAAACATCTTGAAAAGTTCTTCGGAGTTTCCTCAGCATAGTTTCAAAGGAAAATGTTAACAAAAATAGGTAAACGTTGAGAAGCAGAGGGAGAAAGGTAAAAGTTGAAAAGTAAAGGAATGAATTCGAGCGCATCCGATGTACTATCTCTGCAATTGACTGCGGACGGTTCAACCGGCTACAGTTTATTTGCTGAAGCAATATGTTGTTGAACAACTTTTGGGTGTGATTATGTGACAGAATCTCTACGAAACCAGCTGCGATCTTGTTGTTTCTTCATCGAATTTCTCATAAACCCGAGACTATGGAACTTTAACGAAATATAGTTTTTAATCGTTTGTAATTACTGCTTTGTCCCCATCTCCATCGTGCCCCACTCACCGCGTTTCGATGAGGCTTCCTTAAAACAATCGGAGACTCAGTACGAGTAACTGTCACACTATGCCTAGGTAATGTGGCAGGTGCTGGTTTTAGAAGGGAAACAAACTAACATTTAAATTATATAAAATCGGTTCTAAAACCAGTTCTTTGTCTTTGTGTTGATTTTGGTTGAGCACAATTAGGTGCAGTAAATAAATAAATAAATAAATGAATAAATAAATATTCTGTACGTGAACTTACACCACCTTTTATTATTAAAGGGTGCGCCAGATTAGATTTCTTTCAATTCAAGAAGCTTGCCGGGTAAAACCAAATAAATCCAAAATAAACGACGTAAACGGCGGGAAAGTCGCTCCAGTATCGAAGTATCGGTGATCAGCGGGAACTCGCCGGTAGCCCTTCGTGGCCTTGATAAAGATTTTTTCTAGAAGCTATGCTCTTCTAAAAGCCATTGGGTAGTTCTTTGATAAGCTGATCTGATAGAGGCCATCTTCCATCTTCGTAGTAAGGTTACCGAATTTCCGGCTTATCAAAGAATGCTTTTTGAAGAACTACCCCGTAGTTTGGGCATCTCTCAAACCTAAACACCGTGCTATTCAATTTCTAGTTCCTTTTCCCTCTTCTTCCTTTTTATTATTTTTTCCCATTTTCAGCGCGAGCTGTTGCTGCACTAAATCCGTTCGGTATGTTGCCACTGCCCACACAGACCCCGCTACGAATGCCGGTCGAACTGTCATCAAATCCGCTCGCGTTGCACAAAAAACAGAGTCGACCCACGTTCACCGGACATCAAGTGAGTTTTCTCCAATAAAAATTTTCAATATTTCTTTAAAAACGTCTTGTAAACAGTCACAATGGGGTCTTGGGGTAGGCTAGTCAGAAACTGTGGCAACCGTTCATTTTTTTTTGGTGGGGGGGGGCAATTAAAATCAGCTGGGGTGAAAAGGGGAGAAACTCAGCTGAAAGGTGTCGCTTCCAACTTCCTCGAATTCCTCTCTAGCTGACCCATGGTGTTCTATTTACCTCTTTCGAATTGATTCTCTCTTTTTCTCTCTTTTAATCGAGAGTCTTTCCTATCATACTTTTGTCTGACTAGCCTGCCGTTATGATAGAAAATCACCTCCATTGAGATTTCATAAACATTATTAATGTGAACACGTTACCGTTTATTCTTCTCCTCCTGTAACGTCCACGATGGACCTAATACGCTCGGGTTCGAATCCCGCCTGAGCCTCGGTTTTTGTGATCGTCCTGGCATCACCAGTGCAACAACTAATTTCGCTTTGGTACCGTATTTAGAGGGTTAGTGCTATGTCCAGTAGAAGATCCTAGTTTTCATGACTCTAGTGACGGGCAAAAATTGTGACGCAGGCTGGATTCGAACCTGACCCTCAGGAACACTATGACTACAAATCGAATATCCCTTGAGTCGCAATTTTTGCGCTAACCCCAGCAGCATCGAAGCATCTCACACTACCACTTCTCTTTTTGGAGGACCTTAGAGGAATCGTGTAATTTTTGAACCTAAGACTTCTATTTTCTCTGAATTTGTGATGTCGCTAGACGGGGGACAGCTCGAAGTGATCACTTTTTCTGAAAAGCGCTTAGTTCTCTACACTTTTTTCCTTCTTTTCATATAAAAACGTAATAACATTTGTATAAATGCTAATCAAGGTAAGTAGAAAAAAAGTAATCCACCGTCCGTTTACGGCGGTCTCTCCGCCGAGCAATCTAGCAGTGATGGATATTGTTTTCAAGAAAAGCGCTCCACATAATGACGGCCTTTCATACCACTTGATTACTCATTAAATATCGCAAAAACATGCCAATCAAGATATCATTCGCAGTGTACAATTTTGATGTATTTTAATGATAGTCTGTCGTCGTCCTAATCAGTCGCACAAGAAGTGTTGACGCGATGGGGACGGACGGACGGCGTAACGAAGTGTATTTATCACCAACAACGTTTGACGACGTCATTTCAGATATTCATGTTGGAGAAGAAATTCGAACAGACCAAGTACCTGGCCGGATCCGATCGCGCCCAACTCGCTCAAGAGCTCAGCATGAGCGAAAGTCAAGTGAAGGTTCGTTTCTCGAAGTATAAACGCTGTGTTAATCGCCCAGGTTTACTGTGAATCTTACATCTATCCGGAGGGTGCTCTTGGTTCAATGGTAAGACGTACTACTAACACCCACACGGTCGAGCGATCAATTCTTACCCGGGCTAATCAAGCTTTCTATTCCTCCGAGGTCGGGTAAATTGGTCCCACACTTGTCTGGAAAGGTAAAAACCCTGACCTGGTATAGCAGCTGTATCCGCAGGTCATTGAATAGGGCAAATATGCATTCACTATGCTTCTACGATTCTGAATTGAACATCAATGCACAAGCGCGGTCGGGTAAATTTGTTCCAAACTTGTCTGGGAAGGTGAGGATACTGTATTGTATGGTGGCAGGTCCCACAGGCGGTTGTATACGGTCACGTACGCTTTCACCATGTCCCTACCATTATGATTGAGAGGCGAATGCATGGCGCGTTCCCGGTGACCGACCATCACGCATCACTTTTTTACGTTTCAAGCCTCAACAACAATGACCGGGTTCTGAATGTAAGCAACTATGCGCTTAGTTTTTCATGTTTCGTTTTTTTTTCAAATTGTCTGTGCCAGTAAACCAGACCACTTTTGGAGTAAAATGTTTTTTGATTCTCTGAAGAATAGATAATAGTTATAGATTAGTTCTGGGTAGCCACTGGCAGAAATTGGGGAACCGTCTACTGAGATCGATCTTGTTAACCCATCGGCCCGCCGAAGTTTATGGTTATCCATTTCGACTTGAAAACTACACTGTATGGATCATATAACTCCGATTTCGGCTTCCTGGGTGAAAAAAAAACTTGAGGTAAAACACTTCTAGGTTAAATTCTCGTAGACCACTGTATGTAAGAATCATGTAAATCCTATTTCAAAACGGGCTTTCTATATAAAATACTTGAATTTCGAAAGAGTTATTACGTCAACAAGTAAATCTGCCATCGGGTAGGTGTTTGAACAAGTAAATCCATCGTTGGGTAGACCTTTACCAATGCTATCGAGGCATTATATAGGCTAACTCTGGTTTTCTCCTTTCCAATGAAAGAACTAACGAAAATTGACCACAGACCTTATAAGACTACTCTAGGGTGAGTTTACTGCCTACAAAGACCCAAAATTGCAATTTTTCGGTAGAGAGGCATCTTCCTCCTTTGTATGTAGTACGGTCACCGAATTTCGGGCTTTTATAGTTGGAGATGCTAGGTTATTCGCAAAACACTGACTTCGGACGGGAATTGCACCCGCGTCTTTCTGTTTCCAGCAGACTGCACTAACCACTGTGCTACCGATGTACGTTTCAATCCGCTAGCTTACTTTGTTTTCTTGAAAAGTGAGCTTAGAGGCTGCAGAATTCCATTGCAGTTTTCCTAAGATCGCGACGAGGATCAGATTTCACGCCTAAAATTTCATTCCTCTTCCTTCTGTGAAGTCTGTGAAGATTTTTCCGAAATGAACCTGGAAATCCTGAGACTCTGTGGGTAAATCCTGCTTTTGTCGGGGTCAAGTAACCCGATCAAGTGTCGCTACTCTTCTGTTCTCGTTCGGGGAAGACGAGTGGTTTGCTGTTGGCATTTCCCACACACACCGAATAGGTCGGTCGACAGCGGTCAGAAAGTGAGTGAGGAAATCGATTCGAACGGTTACCATTGACAGCGATTGTCCGTTCGCAACATCACAAAGGCTTCAATGTTTGTCGTCGGAACCGTAAAACGCGTAGGAGCGTGAGGAGATGCGCGTAGTTGAGGTGAAGGTCATCATCTGGATGTGAATATTGAATAAGAATAAGGTCACTATACCCGGTAGGCGCGGGATCTCAGAAATCCCACCAGCTCAGGTTGTTAAGAACTGAGTTTAACAAAAAGCGAATGCACATACAGTACCGGACGCGCCGCAACGATAAAACGGCGGCAGGGGCGCCTCGGAGCGCCGAAACCCGCCGTTTTCGAATAACTTCTTCAAAATTGGTTTATTTGTAAAAATAAGTATATATTCGAGCTTACCAGCTTGAGCTCTATCCATCCATATACACGTTTCCCAAGTTCGTGGAACTTGTTTTCGGTCGATTTTTTTGACCCCTCGATTTTCGGATCCCGTTGCCGCTTCGGTCCCTCGCTTGGTGACTCACCACCGACTAGGCTCCGCCCATTCATCACCGAATATAAATACGCGGCGTCCGTTACGCCGACTAGGCTCCGCCTTCCTCTCGCCGCCTACAAATGTGCGGCGCGTCCTTTCCTAGCGTCCCATGCTAGGAGTGGGGGCCCCACGGGGTGGCTCGAAGGAGCTACCACGCGTGGCCCCCCGTTGGGCATGGGGCGCAGATGAACTGCGGTTGGCTCTGTCCGGCTCACCACGCGTGGCCACCAGAACGGCGCATTTCGGCGCTCCGGAGCGCCGCTACCGCCGTTTTATCGTTGCGGCGCGTCCGGTACTGTAGTTAGTGATCGATCGAGATTATTAAAACTTTATTCGCCGGTGCTTGTTTCGGCGATGTCGCCTTCGTCAGGTCCTGAGCTTTAAGAACCCGAAGTATCTTGCCTTTTAACATCAACGCTATGGTACTGTTCTTCAACATCGCTGAGCCCTGTAGCCACAATCCTGTTCTTTACTCCTGAATTTCAATAACCAAAAAAGATTTTCTGAGCTGAAACGCGACCGTTTAGTAGGGTATGAATCAGGTTTATGCTCTCACCTTGTTCCTTCTTAAAAAATAATAAGGAAAAAACCGTTTCCTGTGGAATTCCAAAACGTGGAGTGAGAGGAAAAACTTGTTTTTTTCTCCCGAAATCCAATATGCTGAAAAACGCTTGTGGAGGCGATAAGTAGAAAGTAATGCCCTTTTACTCGGAGACTTCTGGCACGGTTTCTGTTGCATGACTATTTTTCATGGGTAGTGAAGCTGTTGATGAAGATTCTAACCAAGTTCAGTTTTTGCACCGCATTTAAATCTTATGAGGCGATAAATATCAGACGAGCATTGTCCCAGTCCAACGCAGTTCCAACTGTTGAATCTCTGGCTTCACGAAAACGTTAACGTTACACAATGCTCTAAAGAAGGCAGAAAACTGAAACGTAAACTCAATAAAAGGTATGGTATTACATTCTTGGTCTCCAGACAACATGCATCCATTTGTTCATATAAGAATCACCCGAAAGACGAGTCCTAGCGATTCGCAAGGTAGTCTAACTGAAGTGGACATGATCGGTCGAAAAAGGGTCTTGAAGCTTCCTATCATTTATTTGCTTATTTTTTTATTCGATACGCACTTAAGCGTGCTATCTGTGAAAGCTTAGTGGGACATACAAACAGAAAAGTACTAAATAACACAAACTATAAGAACGAAACTTTGATGGTTAGTAGAAAACTAACATAGCAGAAATCCTATCAGTAACATCATTTGAGATAACTACATTCAAAGTAGGTCATAGCAGAACTCCCACGTAGATTGGGCGGGAATTCCAGACCAGAAATGATTACCTTGCCGTAACCCGGCTAAAGGGGCTTGCAGACCCGACGACGCGACGTCGAGCATTCTCGTCCAACGCGGTGCCGTCGTGCAATGCAGTGTGTTGACTGTAGAGTACACGGCACGGCGCTTGGACGAGAATGCTCGTCCAAGCGTATTTTGCTCAAGTGCACTTATAACGGGGAATTCGACGCGCAAACCGTTCGTCGTCGAGTCTGCAAGCCCCTTAAGAAAAAGAGGTCCAGAAATTCCACCCGCTTTGTGGAGTTTCCGGACTACTGGGCACGGCTAGATGAGCTCGACCTCCTAATCGACCTCTAAACAATCGCATTCCAATTAGAATCGGTTCCGATGCGCAGACAGGTGGTGGTGGTCGTTGTGCAAGATGTCTGCGCGGCGGCTAGTATGTCGCCGCTCTTGTATTTGACGTCGTCATCGTGCTGTGCTGCTCGTCCTCGTCGTCGTCGAAGAACGACGTTCGAGGCATCATAAATTTGGTATTCATGCAGTGTCCATAATGGCGAATCATACGAGGCGGAGTCAGTCAGCTGTCTGCGATTATGCACATTTGCGTGCTGCCCCTCGAGACAAATTGAATTTCGAATTTGGCGCTTCAATGACCGGCAATCGACTACGGTAGCTGAAGAGCCGTCATAGTATCCTCATCCACCTCGTCGCCGCGCAATCAGAGCTTTTTCTCCCCTCGGGGCCGACGCTGGCTGGATTGTCGTTTGATCAGCAAATTATAAGAGTAGCTAGTAGATCCTCTAGAAGTGGAGTAGATTTTGAGGAGGGAGGGGTGGTTGAGGGAGGAACGAACTGCTGTGGTTCTATTCGGTTTTCTTCCGAGAAAACTGGCTGGAAGCGATCAGTAAATTCAAGGGCAAGAATGTCGAGAACTGAAAAATAAGAACCCATATACTAGAGTACAAAAACACGATCTAAGCTAAAGTGTCTTCATTCTTCCGTTCCCTCTTTCGGCAAAAATTCAACAGAAAGTTTTCCAGTCGGATTATGATGAGTCTCTGCGGTAGCTAACAATGCTAAAAGCTGAAAAAAAGTGTGATTGATCGTTTTCTCACTGGTGGTGGTTCATTCCACGCCTTTTAAAACCCACCTTGTTTTCCTCATAAGAAGAAAACTTATGTGCAATTCCTTTTGTGGGCAGCCCCATATGTTGGACCGCACCAAATTAACAAGTAAACCGGATGGTGTTGGTGTTTTGAGTGCAGCTGTGTAAAAAATGCCAGTTTTCTATTACTAAATCTGTCATTTTTATTGTAGTATTATTAACATTAAACAAGCATATCCGAGGCTACAAATAACTAAAATATTCCCGAAATAATTCGCGGGCATATGGTTGAAGTGTAAATCGTTATCTCAGCAATCGTTTATCAAAGAAACCCAATCATACATCTAAACTGAGCAAAATAGTCCTATTTAAAAGGTAGGAAAGTGAAATAAACTCCAAGATATCACGAGACGAAAAAGTAACTAAAATGTAAGGATGGTGCAAAATCTCCAATGGTATCGGTTTTTAATTTTTTTCGGCGTTCCATACTGATAAAAGAGTCTCTCAAAGTTATCGGTGAGATCAATACACATGTAGCTTATTTCTGGGCGCTACTGACACCCGCACTGTCGAGCGATTGATCCTCGCCCCTGCTAATCAAGCCCTCCATCCCTTCGTGGTCGGGTAAATTGGTTCCAGATCCCCTTGGGAAGGTAAAAACACTGACACAATATACGTGCTGGTCCACAAGTCTTTGTGTTCCTCTACGAATCTTAACTAAACACGAATACGGCGGCGCGTCCTTAGAGGCTGGACAACGCCTATACCTTCACCATTACCTATACCTCTTATTTATGATAGAGTAATACAATTTCTTCGAAATGACATAGACCACATCATCAATTTTTCATTTGTTGGGAAACTATGCGGACAAAATAGCATTGAAAAAGCGATAAAACTTGTTGTACACCATAACAAAATGTTGTATTTTCAGGTGTGGTTCCAAAACCGACGTACGAAATGGCGCAAGAAGGAAGCGGCCGACAACGCGCTCGGTAAACGTCAAGAGGATCTGAAATCGCCGTCGGAACAGATCCAAACGCTCCAGAACATCCCGTTCATCACCTCGCCGAACTGACCGAGCCGAGAGCTGAGAGCTGACGGGAAGCTTCTGGACGGGGAATACCTGAGCTTCGCATTCTCACCTGTCCCGGATCCGGTGGCATCCTGCGCCTCGCACTTGAAGTCCTTTCCATTAATTTCTGTTGAGAGCTATTATAAATTCATAGAGATTATGTTTGTATCATCAGCACGCACTTGCGCTGCTATCGGAGTAATTTCGGTGAATGCTAGATAGATTAAATCGTCGCCGATCGCCGTCAGTCACACATCACCACTAACAGCACTCAAATATTGTTGTTCGCCATTTCCTTGCCCGTCCGTATGGGTGGGAGGCCTTCTACTCCTCATTTTTCCACTACTCATATATACATATATTATATGTATGTTTGTTTGTTTCCAATGGTCTGCTGCCCGTCCACCGTACCACAGGCAGCACTTGACAGGCCTTTCCGACGTCCCAGTCAATGATCTCCGTTGTTTCGTTGTTCACCCGTCTCCAGTCCTTCTCTAATCCTGATACTTGTACACACATCATACAAAAATTTTTATTGTGTCTTAGGTTATTCTGATATACAAATCATGGTTCACGTGCTTAATAAAATCTATGCTAATAGAACTATCTTTTTTGTTTTTTCATCAGGAATTTCACAATCATTATTGACCACTATTTCCTTCTCGGAAATGGACAACATGGTATTGGTTGACTCGAGACATTTAATTGGGTTGAGTCATAAGACATTTGTGCGCGTTTGGATTCAAGATGCAATTTCTCCGACACCTATCACATGGAGTAAGGTATCACTCGATAGAGAGAACTACAAAAGGCTGGGTCACATTTGCTTTGGTAACGTTGACCATTGTTCCCCGGAATTCATTCCATTCAAATAGCGTATTTGCAGCGTCATGCTTTTTCTCCACCTATCTGATCAGTAACACAAAACTATCCTGTTAATTAAGAAAGATGCTAGGGGTCGCAACGTACATGGTCAGTGCAGTCTGCCGGAAACAGAAAGACGCAGGTTCAATTCCTGTCCGATGTAGTGTTTTGCGAATAACCTAGCTTCTCCATATATACACACAAACTTCTCACAAACTAAGGCCTTTGTTATACCGACGCTCACCCCCCAGCGTCTGCCAGCGCAACTCGTCCCATTCAATATCAGACGCCGTGAGGCCAGACACGTTTGTGCGAGCTATCACGTCAGACGGTGGCGTGGTGACGCTCACGGCTGTTATGCAGACGCTCGCGTACCTTCCACGCTCTAGTCGCTGTGCATTGCACTGCGATTGACCCTTTCAGGCCTTCGTTATAGGGGTCGCTCGATCACTGAGCGCATTGCGATTTGCGGTGCGTGCGTCGCGCGCTGGGCGTCTGAGGTTAGCGGCTAGGCGCTCACCGCTCGCAAGCAGCTGACGCTCACCACGAGCGTCGGTATAACAAAGGCCTAAGGGAAGAGCTTGGAAACAAAAATGAGACCTTCGAAGAGAAAATTATTCTCTATAACATACTCAAATTTGGTGTAATTTCGTCACGCAGTTAGAAAGATATAGAATTTTGTTTGAAACATGGTCATAAAATTTGGCCGTTTTTGACCACCACAATGTTTGCTCCGGGAAATCTATAATTTAGCGGCGATCTGAATCAAATGGTTGTATTACATTACAATAACTAGACCATGCTCTATCAGAACATCATCTCAGCAAGATAGAATTGTCAGCACTATCGTATGGTAACAGTTTCTTCTCGATTTGAGCTTTCTGTGTATTAGGTCGTTAAGTATGAAACGGCCGATTTCGTGTCGAAACTTTGCTTTACTATATCACACACAAACGGCCCTGTAATCAATCAAAATTTTCACCTAAACAGTCAACACACTTCTGCCATTTTATTGGCAACTTGTTAGTGCCGGACGCATAGAAACCTGAAGTGCGAGAAGCGATGAATTCGCGGAAGGCATTTTCCACATCCTCTTTAGAACTGAATAGTTTATCTTGTAAGAAGTGGACTAATTTCCGAAGTATATGGTAGTCAGTTGGTGCAAGATCTGGCGAACAAGGTGGGTGAATGAGAACCTTCATGAGCAACTCCTGCAATTTACGCAACGTTGTTCGTGAGACATGTGGGCTTGCGTTGTTGTGCAAGAGCATTGGCTTGCCTCTGGGGCGCTCACCGCTCGCAAGCAGCTGACGCTCACCACGAGCGTCGGTATAACAAAGACCTAAGAGAAGAGCTTGGAAACAAAAATGAGACCTTTCATAGAGAAAATTATTCTCTATAACATACTCAAATTTGGTGTAATTTCGTCCCCCAGTTAGAAAGATATAGAATATTGTTTGAAACATGGTCATAAAATTTGGCCGTTTTTGGCCACCAAAATGTTTGCTCCGGGAAATCTATAATTTAGCGGCGATCTGAATCAAATGGTTGTATCACATTACAATAAATAGACCATGCTCTATCAGAACATCACCTCAGACTGGTTCTTCATTCAGCGATTTTTGAGATATTTTCGTTTAAAATAGCATATGAAAATCACTACAAAGTATTTTAAAAAACACAGAATTTGCAACAACAGTATGTTTTGACATGTTTTTAAGATAGAATCACCAGCACTATCGAATGGTACCAGATTCTTCTCGATTTGAGCTATTTGTGTATAAAAATGAAAAGTGACAAATCTTTTTGACCGCTACTGTATATCTGATCAGTATTTGCTCCAAACTTTCGAACACTTCAACCAGATTTCTAAGGAAAGTGCTCCTGTTAGAAATACCATTTGCTCTTTGTTCTCAAACTTCTGTATTAGCGACTGCACCATCGAGAACAGTAACAAGTCAGGACGCACGACGGAATTGGACCTGGACCGAATGAGTATCGAGGTGTGGGCCGATCCATGCCCTACCACACGTGAATTATGAGACACCTTAAGTGTTTTACAGTCATCTGACGATCATGCGCAAAAGTCGATCGGTAAGGTTAGAAAACTTGGTTGTAGGATATCTCAAGCACTGATCCATCGAGGCATGGATCACAGAGTTCTCTCCTCATTCTCAAGGACAGGAATGATTGACTGAACAATCTAGCCACTGACAATGAGAAACGAGCGCTCTACTCTAACCATCCCAACCGTGTCCAGTTGTATGACAAGGGTAGAAACGATGAAGACGTTCGAAAACCTGAGGAGCACCTAATTTGGTTGTAATGTGCTACCCCGGAGCCTTTATAACAAACAGCAACGTCACCAAAAAGAACATGGTAAACCGTTTGCAGTGCTTTTCCCCCTCGAACGATTGGCACCAAAAATCGTTCTGCTAGTTGCCTTCGTTGTCGGAAAATTTAATCTTGAATCCGGGCACATGCAGAAATGCTCGATTGTTTATTTCTCAACCTAATAAACACGAAATCCTTCTCCGCAAACTAATTAAAAGTTTGAAAACATTGCTCGATTTGCCTCCCACCACTGAGTTCAAATATTTTCTTACATTTTCTTCTATAATCCATAGTAGATTTATGGGAGCCTTCTAAGGAAGCAAGCTAATTGGTTTCCTTATTGTCTACCCGAACCTCGTCACTGGGATGTCCTAGGGATATCTCGCCCACTGGAGATAGCACGTGGTACACTGCTAGGAGGCGCTACTGATATCCACACGGTCGTGCGTTCGATCCCGGTCTGGGCTAATCAAGCCTTCTATCCTTCCGGCGTGAATTGGCACCAAAGTTGTCTGCGAAGGTGAAGACACTGATGCGCCATTGCGGTTGGACCCCGCAAGTCATTCTACAGACCAAATACGCATTCACCATGCTTCTACCATTCCGAATAGAACACGAATGCGTGGCGCGACCTCAGGGGACTGATCAACGGCGGCACGTTTACCACTGTTCGCCTCCTGAGACTGAGTTCAAACATTACCTCACGTTTGCTCTTACTGTAATTCACCACCCAACTGGACAGTTTTCTGCGGAGGTCAGTTAATTGGTTCCCGACTAAGTGAACGTTGCCATTGGGATGCTCACCGGCATCTTACCTATACAGTGCGTATCAAAAGTATAGGGCCACCACAGAAACGGTAGTTTATTCTTTTGCAACGGGCATTTGTGAAATGAAGTTGCTTTCAATGATTTATCCGTGGTCGAAAACCATACCTGGAAATGAATCAGAAAGGTTTCTAACCCAGATATGAAATTTTTTAAGAAAAAGGTAAGGTTTCTCCACTGTATCAATAGTATAGGGCCACTTAGGATGTTCGTTTATTATAACTGCAAGTTTGACACTTGGTCCATCCAAACGCGAAGGCATCGACTCCGTTGCTGTCTACTACCGTATTAACAACATGTCGCGTGGTACCCGACTGTACGTCGAGGAGCAGGCCCTAGTTCGACCACTACACTAGGCAGGTCACTCCAGGCGTCAAATCGCTGCTCAACTTCGTCGCTCCAAAAACGCTGCGAGCAACTACGTAAAAGACCTCGCTAAATACGGAACGAGAGCAGTTCCTGGAAGACCATCGGTGCTCTCTGCACAGGATGTTCGACATATTCAGCGACTGTTATCGAACTCAACATCATCGATCGGTCGTGTTAAGGCGGTCTTATCTTTGAGTGCATCGCGAATGATCATCTAGAGAGCAGCAAAAGGAAGCGGAGGTGATGCAAAAGGCTCCTAGGTTGACTGAACACCATCGAGACAAACGTCTTCAATTTGCGCGTGAAAATATGGCGACAGATTGTCCTTTACTACGTGTCGAATGAAGTCAGAGGATTGTCAGAAGGTTCTTCAAGATCATCGGGTGCCGTTTATTCGCCAACACCATACGAAGAATTTCACTTTCATGCAGGACAATGCATCGGTACATGCTAGTAAATCGACGATACAGTGGTTGAACTCCAGGAATATCCCCTTGTTAGACTGGCCAGCTTGTTCGCCGGACTTGAATCCGATTGAGAATATCTGGGGAATACTTGTACGTCAGATCTATAGAGACGGGAGACAGTTCGATGAATTGCGAGAAGCGATCGTTGCGGCGTGGAACAATTTGGATCCTGGTATCTTGAAGGATTTGGTAGAATGTATGCCAAACCGAATTTTTCAACTCATTTCCAATCATGGTAGACAAGTTGACTATTAATTTGTAATTGTTGGCTGTTTGATGCAATAAAGTGGAATCGACTCTGAGGCGGTCCTATACTTTTGATACAGCGGAAAATCCATATTTCTTCGTAGAAAATTTCATTCATTTATTTTATATTTTAGCAATCTTTCTGAATCATTTTCTGGTATGGTTTCTAACTACGGAAAATTTGCTGAGAGCAATTTCATATCACGAATCTCAGTTAACAAAGAAAAATTACAGTTCTTGGGTTGGCCCTATACTTTTGATACGCACTGTAGGAGTTCGTGAATTGTTGAATTTCCAAATTTTCTTAGCAGATTTGACTTCAGCCCTTCATTGTCATCTATTGGATACCCAGCAGAAAAACGTGATTTTTCTAATTTCGAGGACACTTTCTCATGCGTTTGTGCGCTGGCTTGCGTTTGGTCAACAAATGAGGGTTGTCCTACCCCACAACAAAGAAAACCCTTGCGAAGGTACGAAAATTTGCAGCCCAATAAATTTCTTATTTTACCCGCTTAAACAATGAATAGATATCAACACTTGCTTAACAGCTTAAAATGATTATTGTCAACAACATTACTGCGTATTTAATCAGGTAGCTTATAGTGTTTAGGCGCCCTTAGTCCGGCTGGACGCAGGGGTTTACTTCGCTGCGTCAGGCGATTGTTTGGCATTATCTTAAATCATAAGTGAGTGATACCTATAAATGGAATATAAATATCTAAGCGGATTGTTGTTGACGCTAGGTTCAATAAGGTTTTTCATGTAAACATCTATAAACAGGACCACTTGCAGGTACCAGGGTAGAACATGAGGAGGTAGGGTTAAAGTGGAGGATACAAAAGAGAAAATGGACTACCGCTTAACAGCTTAAAATGATTATTGTCAACAACATTACTGCGTATTTAATCAGGTAGCTTAAGGCGCCCTTAGTCCGGCTGGACGCACTATTGTTTGGCATTATCTTATTAAGTGAGTGATACCTATAAATGGAATATAAATATCTAATTGTTGTTGACGTCAATAGGTAAACATCTATAAACAGGAGATCGGATTTTCTACCGAATATCATCCAGAAAATACTAAATAATTGAAGGTCAAAGTCAAGGTAAAGAGATCGGTGCTGATAAGCCTCCAAGGACTCGCCATGTACTCGTCATCCATTCAGTATCGTAGAAGCATGGTGAATGCGTATTTGACTTACACAATGACTTGTGCGGGCCAGCCACCATAACAGGTCAGTGTTTTTACCTTTCTAGACAACGCTGGTACCAATTCATCCGACCCCAGAGGGATGAAAGATTTGGTTAGCCCGAGTGCGGATCGATCGCTCGACCGTACGGGTGTCAGAAGCTCCAGAAGTAGTCTCCCGAATTCAGGACCATAACGTTTCGTATGTCATAGAAAAAGCTTTACTTCATAATTCCCTGCGGAAAAAGTCATCTTTGATGATTCCTCTACAACCACTTCATTTCGTTTTTTTTTTCTTTCTACTGCATTCCTCCGTTTTCCTTCCCATGTTCTTTGCATAGCTAAACGTTTTCCCCACTTCTGGTTCGTTTGCTCGTTGTTTCCTAGAGGAATCACATTCATTTACTTTAATTTTATGTGAGACATGAAATTACAGAACCAAAGAGCAATTACTTTCGTGTAGGAACATCCACTCCTTTTTCCTTCTTCATCGATGTCTTCTCTTATGAGTGGAGCAATCGTTTGCATGAATCATGAAATATTAATATGGGACCTTCGTCAGTCCACGACGTGAGGCGACATAATAGAATAGTCTAGCTACTTCTTTTCACCTTCTCTAGTTGTCCTTCGAGAAGTCTTCGATTCTTAGCAATGTTGTCATCTCTTTCTTATTTCTAGTACTGTGGTAATAGGCGCGGCTGACACTCGTACTGTCAAGCGATCGATCCTGGTCCGGGCCAACCAAGCCATCCGGGGTCGGGTAAATTAGCACCAGAGTTGTCTGTGAAGACGGAGACACTGATCTGATATACCCGTTGACTTGTATGGGCCAAAAACGCATTTACCAATCATCTACGATTCTGAATGGACGAAGAATCCCGGGTGCGTCCTTAGGGGACTGATCATCGCAACCTTCACCATCACCATTACCTTTACTTACTTACTTAGATACTTAGATACTTAGATGGCCCGGCTTCACTGAACGTGCGGGCCCCAACACGAGTTCCATTCGCTTCGTTGTCTCGCGATCGTCATCCAGCTTGTTGGTCGGAGGCGATTTTGACGACAGCGAGAATCAGCCGTTACCTTTCACCATTACCTTTACCTTTACCTTTCATGTTTTCAAAGTTGTTAATCATTTTTTGCATTTATATTCTCCCTATGATTTCCGATACTTTGAGCGGCGCCTCGATGATATCGATGATGCACCTGCTCTCCCACCGTTCACTTCGTTCGTTTTGGGTTAATTTTATTTTCCCTCAGAAGTTTTTTGGGTCAAAGTCAATTCCGTATTTTCACTTAAATTTTTTTTTTCGTCCTTATCCTTTCACCCTTCTGTAGCTCTTATTCAACGTTTGATTTGCATTCATGGTAGAAGCCATTCTCAAACTTTTTCCTTCCAAAACCCTCCTTCCGCTTCCAAAACGAAAACTCCATTTCGTTGCCAAGGTTCGCAGATTCTACATACTTATACGTTCCGAAAGTTCGCCATGTGAGTGATTAGGCAAGCATTAGGAAGTTTTTCTTAAGAATTTTTTTGATAATCCATTCATGCTTGTATCCCGCATTGTCTTATATTTGATCAGTGAAAACACTGATTTTTTTTTCGAAAATAGGGTTGTCGACCAACCGATGTCGATTGTGCAGAATTTCCTTTCTATCTGCTAATCTTTGTTTTTAACCAATTCAGGAATGGGAGCAAACAAGTCAGTATTTTGTTTGTAGTATTTAGGAGAAAATTCAAACGAATTTCTTCCTATTCAGTAAGAGGGAAGCCTTTGGGAACCTGAACCGTTCGTAAGGATCTACCAATGCGCGACCGCTGGTAGAAAAATCTCCCATCTCCTTTTGATTTGAATTATTTCAATGGGAAACATATGAATGAAGTGTTTGCTTGTTCGCCAAATGGTTAAGACATGATTTTAAAAACTTTTAACTCGAAATGGAAGTTTCTCAACATGACCGAATGCCAAGGATGAGGGGGATCAGGTAAAATATGCGAAGAGTTTCAAAATTAAGTGGCTAAAGGTCTCATACATGCTCTATAACTATTCAGATTTGTTAGGCTGCTGGGATTTTATGTGTAATTCTCATTCTGTATTTCTTAAAGCAGCGAGTAAAGTTGACAGGATGTGACCACTTTTAGTTATTTGTTCAAATTTTATTCTCCCATTTATTTATTTATTCATCATTTATTTTTTAAAATCAGGGATTGAGGAGTATATGTATTGGGGTTTCATAGTAAGTATATACATATATGTACTTATGTAGTATTTATTTATTCATTTATTTGAAATCAAGGTTTGGGCTGTATGTTAGGGTTTCACAGCGAGTATTTATCTACGTATTTATTTATTTATTTACTTATTTATTTATAATCAGGGTTTGGAGGGGTATGTTGGGGTTTCATGGCGAGTATATCGACCGTGAATTTGGCACCTACTTAGTCCCTACATGTCCACTTCCGTATAACATCTTTGTTTATTTATTCGATTTATTTAAATCTTTTTGAAGTGAATGAAATATTGTTGTTCTTCATACTAGGGCTTCAAACGTTTTAATTTTTGTTTAGAATTCCAGGTGCGAAATTATTTTGACTAAGAAGTCTGTTCGGAATCTACCGAGTCTTCCGTGCTATATGGATAACTTTTTTTCATGCACACAAGCACTTTAGTTTGAAAGCGTTTTGGATTCAAAATCGTCAAAGCGATTTTGAATCTAGAACTTTTTTGTTTTTTTTTTGTTGTCTGATGCAACTTAGTGAATACTGCAAGATTGAACTTTTTATACCAGGCGGAAGTCGTGGACCCGTCTTTTTCTAGTTTCCAGTGGACAAATCTACGACAGGGTTTCATTCACGAAGAGCATCCCCACTCGTCAGACGAGGGACGGCTCGAATTTCTGTCACTAATGAGTCCACTTAGCCTTTTATGATGGCTATAGGCTAACATAGCGCTATGTTTTTCGTGGAACAACCGACCCGATCCGCCAGGGCGATAAGTCGACGAATCGCCGTGTTTGAGTTGTCTGTTCTCCTTGGAGATTTGTGAGGTGCTGTGATTGCAACGCTTATAGGAGCTGACGTTTGGCTTATGCCGACGGTGATTCGCTCGTCTATAACTACTACTGACATCTGTTCTATTAGATAGCCATGTGGGCTAACTATCCCTTCGAGGCGTTCATTCTCGTTTATTTTTCTTCAGGGTTTTTTTCGTAGTCTCTAATTAACGCTGAGCTGTTTTTTAACACTTTGCACTTCTTTGTCTTCCATAGGCTTATTCTTCAGTTGGATTCATGGTAACACGTTGACGACAATGTGAGCCACCGGTGGCTCATAATCTTCAAAGCCATATTTCTGGGCGTTGCCGATGTCTTTTGCTAAACTTTTTTTGTTTTGTAATCTTCTGAGATGATATGATATTGAACATGAAAAAGCAAGAAAAAGGTTGTTCATCCTTTAAGATATTTTGAATAATATTAGCAATGATCATCGAGAGTGAGTGCGGCGAGAGTAATGTTGCCGGGGATACTTTTTTATATATTCTCTACATAGAATATGAATATTTAGGCCACATGGCTAACATTATGTACTTCCTCCTTCCTTCTACTAGTTTGATTTGCGCAGGTTTGGGTAAAAAAGTTGTCTGAATGAAACGTACATACAATAATTAGAACTCGCATCATCTTTTAGTGACGATCACAAGGCCAGTGTTGTTCCATGACGTCGTCTAACACCATATCGACTTCGAGGAGATACAAAAGCACGAAACAAATGTTACAATCGAAACAAGGAGATCGTACTCCAGAATTTAGATACGGCAGTGAATACAAACCTCGATAGAACAAAATAAACCTCTTCTGCAAAAACCTACATCTGATGAGCAATACACACATGCTTCACACCAAAGCATTGGGTACAGAATGTTCTCGAGCTTTAGCTGCCTCTCCACCTCAAAATAATCTTGAACGCATTTACGTCGCTCTCTAACAATAACTGGTCAAAAAATTCGTTCAGCCCTACACTCTGTTCCATTCTCAGAATAATAAACCTCATTTTCAGAGTCAACGTGATCCTCATAAAGAACTGCATTAAATTCCGATCAATTGCATCAAATTCCGATTACCGAGATGGGTTACGGAAATGGCACGGGTTATCCACTAAAGTTTGCCGAGGCTCTGCGCTGAAATGCAAGCAGTAGTTTTTCTCGTCGTCTGCAGTACCGGACGTGCTGCAACGACAAAACGGCGCCAGCGGCCCTTTTTTGCCCAGAAACCGCCGCTTTTCTATATTTTTCAGAAACTGATCAATTCGTAAAAACAAGTATGGATCTGAAATCAGTAGTTCAACCCTATAAATCGTTTCATAAACAGATTTTCCATATTCGTGGAACCTGTTGGCAAGCGATTTTTTGACCCTTCGATTTTCGGCCCTTGCACAGTCGAGTCCTCGTCTGCTGACTCGTCGCTCGAGGCTTCGCCTTGAGCCGGGCTACCACGCGGGGACCCTCGTAGGGCGTGCGGCGTAAATGAATCAAGGTAGGCTATGTGCGGGTCACCACGCGTGGACCAAAAAAACAGCATCCTTCGGCACAAAATAGCGCCGCTGCCACCGTTTTATCGTTGCGACACGTCCGATACTTCTCGTTCGCTGTCCTATTTTCTCTGTATTTAGGGTGGCACTTTTTTGTACAGATACGTATTTATTTATTACATGAGTGAGCCCTCGGTATGAGACAGCCCTTAGAAAAAGGAAAAATACAATTAAAAAAACAACTGTCAGCTGCTCGCAACCGAGGACAAACAACGGTATTGTGGATCGAAAACTCAAACAAAGTTAAACAATAGCAAGGATTCTATCTAGGTTAACAATACTGACTATAAGACGAGGCGACGACCAGTGACTTCTAATAGTGAAGAAGAGCTTTTCTGGCGAATCGTTTGAAGCTTTCGAATTTCTCGGGAGAGTGGTGAATTTTACTTTTTAGTTTTATGTATTTCGACCCAGCTGGTACAGTGAGCGAATGGGCTCGTGCGGAATAGTGAATTCTTCTTCTGCCTTTCTGCATCATTCCCTAGCGTCCTCCTTCAAAATGCGGCAGAACACCCGCAGTAAGGACCCTATTCAATGCCCAAGAGCCTTTGTTCCCTTGAGCCGCCCCGCTTCTCGACCACAATGGCCTCAAGGGAAAAGAGATGATAAACAGAACATAACCGAACACAGATTTTTCCTTCATTCTATTTTCTGCTACTTTACGTCATTTTGCGCATGGCCGGATATAAATAATTTCCTAGTTCAGCCCTTTGTTCATGCTGCTTTTAGACGTGCCAGCTTCAGCTCTTTTGAACCTATTGGTTCATCATAACTCTTTTTCTTTGTCGATTGTTCCTGTTTTATTTTCATGTCCCTTTCAAGCTGCTCCTCTTTTCTCTGAAAAGTAGGCAGGTAAAGTGATTTTGTTGAGGTCGCCGATTTCTAGGGAGAACTTTTCGTTCATGCAGAAGCCTTTCCAACTCACATTTGCTTGAGAACAGTCCCATCCTCTTTCAGCGAAACCATCTATCACTCTGAGCTCAGGCGAATTAGCTTCAGTCCTATCTGTTAAGGTGAAAAGACTGACTTGTACAGCGGCTGGACCCTTAGGTCATCGTGTAGACATTTACCATGTCTATACGATTCTGAGATGAAGGCTAGTGCGTGGCGCGCCCCCGGAGGCCTCATCGACCAGTTAACCTGTAACTTTATAATTTACTAACTTTCAACTATCTGACTAAGAATTCCCTTTGAATCTACTGAAAGCGAAGAGCTGACGATTTTTTCAACCCTGCGCTCTTAGGAGGACTCATCATTGTCCACTTGCCAAGTTCAAGGAATCATGTTGGGTAGCTTTACAAATCTGAATGTAAGAAAAAGTGCATGGCGCGTCCCTGGGAGACTGGTCAACACCGACCACTTTTCTTTTTACTTTCATAGTGAGCGCTCGGTGTGTGAATTTCGACTGCCGGAAAGCATGTTATGTCACGGTGTTTGGTCTGATTCCCGCAGTATTTATCTTGTCCAAATACTTCCACACTTGTCGGAGCATGTGTTTTTTGGTTGGAGAATATTCCTCAAGGGAACACTTACATATGTATCTTCCTAAATAGCTTTAATGCAGTCTCATTTTCGATGCTTTCTCGTGGAATCGTAGACTACTCTGGCGAGTTTCGGAGAACTTTGTCATCCTCTGGGTGAGATAAACTCGTCCATTTCCAATGATGCGAACGCGGACGACTTCGATAGAAAACAAGGTCGTCCACTCGTCATACGTCTTCATTCCGAAGTCTGCTTTCGTATGCGACGAAAGAGAGAATTTGTTCTCCAAAAATTTCCATATCCGCACTTGCAGAACGCGTCCATGCACACGATTTTCTCACCATTGGATCATCCTTATTCATTCTTTATTTGTCTCTCTAAGTTTTGTGTGATTTTCGCTGTGTCTGCTAGCACACAGTGCAGGATTTGCCGCAACGAAAACGGCGGCAGCGGCGCTTTCTTGCGCAGAGAGCGCCGTTTTTCTCTATATTCTTCAAAATTGGTTTACTCGTGAAAATAAGTACATCTTTGAACTCAGCAGGTCGAGCCCTATCTTTTCACATACAAATTTTCCATATTTGTGGAACCTGTTAACAAGCGATTTGTTGCCCCCTCGACTTTCGGTCCCTTGCCCGTTCGATTCCTCTTCTGATGACTCGACAAGGCTTCGCCTTCGGTAAATGAATAAGGGTAGGATCTGACCGGGTCACTACGTGTGAACCCCAAAAACGGTACCTTTCGGCGCATAAAAGCGCCGCTACCACCGTCTTATCGTTGCGGCATGTCCGGTACTGCATTTCCTTCTTTCCTACGTTTATATCTTTCCAGAAAGTTATAGACAACCCTTCGAATCTTCGAATTCCCGCCAAATTCCCTTTCGTGAACCATCAAATCACGAAATGCTGGAAATTTTTGTGCACTTTCAGGCGGTGTTGATTCTATTTCGTCCGAAATCAGGTTTTCTTTGCAATGGTATAGAATGGAGAAAACTTCTCGAAAAATGTTTGTCTATACATCTATGGAGCTCTCCGATCACGTCGGTGGATTCTACGAGCATCACCATTATTCATTTTAATTTGCGACATTATGCCGTGCTTCGTTCCCCGCTTTGATTTTATTTTCATTTTTGTCGATTATCGTGTCCGTTTTTTCACTTTTCAGCAGGTTTTGTCCCACAGTTTATCGACAGAACGCAGAATGTGGCACTCTCACGAGGAACTGTCGCCAAATTGGAGTCACCCAGTGAGTGCGAATTGCTCGGATTTCAAAAGATATATCGTTTTGAGGACTTTGTATTCGGTAAAATATAATAGCCACCCCACTTGTGTTGACAATTGTTCACCTATTAGTTCGATTACGTGATTTGGTTCTGCAGTCTAAAGCGAGCGTAGTGAAGAAAAGTGAACCAATAAAGTCGTAATTTTAAGAAGCTATAGTAAAATTGTTTTCACGTCATTCTCTCCTATTTTTGACATTTTGTCTTCGAAGATATAAAATTCCTCCCTTGAGAAAAAGATTCGCAAAAATGTGAACAAAGGAAGTAACTGATAAAAAGCTTCGGAACATGCCTAACTGTTGACCAACGGAACACTGACAAAAATTCCGATGTCCCTTCCTGTTGTTGGTCATCATAATTCCCCTTGTTTTACTCGAGACCGTTCCTACATTTCTTTACCTTCAATTTGTATAAGGATTTTCTTGTCAATGGTATAGATGAGGGGAAATTTTTCTCCAAAAATGTCTGTCTATACATCTATGGAGCTCTCCCATCCACGTCGGTGGATTCTCCGAGAGTCACCGTTATTCATTTTAATTTACAACATTATGCCTTGATTTAGGTAAAATATAATAACCACCCCATTTGTGTTGACAATTGTTCACCTATTAGCTCGATAACGTGACTTGGTCCTGCAGTCTAAAGCGAGCGTAGTGAAGAAAAGTGAACCAATAAAGTCGTAATTTTAAGAAGCTATAGTAAAATTGTTTTCTCGTCATTATCTCCTATTTTTGACATTTTGTCCCCGAAGATACAAAATTTCTCCATTGAGAAAAAGATTCGAAGAAAATGTGAACAAAGGAAGAAACTGATAAAAAGCTTCAGAACATGCCTAAGTGTTGACCAACGGAACACTGACAAAAATTCCGATGTCCTTTCATGTTGTTGGTCATCATAATTCCCCTTGTTTTACTTGAGACCGTTTCTACATTTCTTTACTTTCAATTTGTATTTACATAATTTATTTATTTGTTTATCTACTTATTTAGGTAAACAGAAGTGAGTAGTCCTAAACGGCCTACTGTGCCTAATTACAACTAAAAACTAGAACAAAGTGTAAGTTTGGGAGCAGGGGTGTGCGGAATTTTTTTTTGAAAAAGCAGAAGACGGAACGGAAATGGCCAAAAATGGACGGAAACCGGAATGCAGAACACGGAAGCTGGAAATAGTGCAAAAATCACTAAGGTATTGGAATTTAACCAAAACAAAACTGGACCACAAAGGTTCGCTTCTGTTTCCAAAGGCACCCATAGAATGCTCGTTATGTTTCCACTAGAATGCGCCTATTATTTTGGTGAAGGCGTTCAACGTTTGGTGATAGCTTCAAAGTAAACGGTGAAAATTCCTCACAAAACCCGTATCAATTTCATTCCCCTTTATAAACTTCATTATAAACCAAAGAAAGCGCAAGTACGTACAGAAATGCAAAGACTTCATCGTGGTGAAAGACAAAAATGATTTCAAAGTAGAATTTGAAGCCTAAAACGAGTGTATTACAAAGGAGAAACAGCAGCTTTTCGAAATTCAGGGGAGACAGGCTTCTTCTCAGATCGTTTATAATGAAACCAGAAGTAGTGAACAATCTCTCGTACTCCGACGATGTGGCAGGTGCCGACAAATACAAAGTTTTCTTAGCAGTGTTCAATTCGCTGCATTGGTTTCACTCTTCCAGAATTCGAATGGGTAATATTGACGTCAGTACGATAACTTCAGTCTTCCTTTTGTTAGCCTTCACAGTGGAGCTCTTCGATTTCCTCTTCCGTGTTCCGCCCAGAGACAAGAGCGGAACACAGAACTGAACGGAAGGGCCAAAAACGGCCGGAAACCGGAATCGGATCGGAAGTTTCGCGCACCCCTGCTTGGGAACTCATGTTGCATTGGAGATGCAATGATCTTCTCTGATCCTAGGATAGGGGAGATCGCAAAGTTTTCAATCATTTGCAGGCTTCTTCACACTTATTTCTCTTTCAAAGTTACATTCACAGTTCTTATTAATTTATTATTATCTTGCTTGCGTACATTTTGTTCATGCGGTCTTTTTTCTTACCGTCAAGTGAACGGCTGTTTGACATGCTTTAAAATTCATGGCCTATCAGTGGTTCGTTGATATACGACAGGTGGGAATCGAATATTCCACACTCCCACAGACGACGTGAGCGTGACGATTTTAATTCACAGAATTCTTGATTTGAGTGAGGATTGCGCTCTGGCCTTCTAAGTGATATTATTATAACATTTCTGAATTTGAATGAGTGGCAAAAACTGCATAATCCTGCAGAGAATTCGCACTATAGCGTGGAGGTTGTTTCACAACTCTGAATAGGAATCGAATGTCGCACGCCAAACAAAAAATTAGAGATGCCATTTTTAATTTAGTCTTTTCTTATTCCGTTCAATAATTACTGAAACATAAAACGTCATCTGATTACGAATTTGGTCTGATTCACAATTAAAGTGCTGTTGAGTCTGAGAGCCGTTCCTATTGTCTTAGCCCTTTCTCATCGGCGACCTCTTACTTTTGTTCACATATTTCCTTGTTATACATATTTGACATATTTTTTGCATATTTCTTATAATTTTTCACACATTTTTTCCGAATAGATTTGATTTTCTACAGGTGCTTATTGGTAGTTTAGTAATTGGCTATTTTGTGGATTTATCTGTGTGTATAAGCTTGCTTGTTTGATTTTTTTTTTTAAACTGAAGAGAACCAAGAATTTAACAATATTCTATTTGTGATTCTGTTTGTCGATTTTTTCTCCAGCATGTGCTTTGGTGAAATTGGTCCAGCAACGAAACAAAATCCATAGAAAACACTGTGTGATGCAGTGAGAAGAGGCGCTGTTGACATCTTCACGGTCAACCGATCCATCCTCGCCCCGGCTAACTGAGCTTGTTATCTCTCTGTGGTCGAGTGAATTGTTATCAGACTCGCCTGAGACAGCAAAGACACTGAGTCATTTTCATTGCTCGTTGCTCTACAAAGATATGTAGGTTGTGTTCGGAATCTTCAGGGCACGCTCACTGACCACCATAGTAAGTACGTCAAATAAGACCAGAGACCTTCTCAATGTGGGTGGAAGCCGATTTCTAAACAATGGCCTTCTTCTCATCTTTCATTCCCACGAGTTCAGGTGTTTAGGTGAATCAGAGCACGATTCTCATTTACGCTTATTCAGTCGTTTTCCGCCGTAAAACTTTCCAGCTGAATGGCTCTATTAGACATCGCCCATCGGCGGTCGATCTTTGCTCCATTTTAAGATCTAGCGGTATGAGCATGGATAATGAGTTCGGTGGGTGCGAAAAAACTTCAGTCGCCAGCCAGTTCCTCCTGCACACATCATTCAGCATCGATAGTTGGTCTCCATTACTTATTTAAACGTTTATTTATTACAGAAGTATTAATATTTATTTGTAAGTGTTTACAAGTATTTTTTCATATTACGTTTGACAAGAGCCTCCATCTTGCAGAATCAAACCAAGTTCTTGAGGTAACAAACAAGTTAACTATGTTGTCTCGTTCGGTATATACAACGATTATATTGGTTTAATTACCCAGGATTGAGGCGCTGACGATGGCAATTACGCTCTTTCTATTATTTTTACATCATTTTAATACTATTATTATAGATTAGTGATAATAAATGGAGTGATTTCTCACAAACCTGCCCATAGTCGGCACTACATATATCCAAAAATCGTGTCTAAGTTATAATAAAGATTTCGAAAAAAAACGTAAGCCAAAATAAAGCTGTATATAGTCATTTTCAAATGATATTCAATGTCACGACGAGGTTCAAGCATAGTTGTACTCGGAACATTTTTCACATGAGTTTCAAGATATCACAATTTTCAAACAGAAAATTCATTAAAAGATTTTGTCACTCGTCGCAGGCTCCACAACAATCAAATTAAGCACAGAGAGGTGCGTTGTAGCAGAATGAAAATGGCTTCAATTGCTGAAGAAATTGTTGAATCGTGACAGAAAGCTCATCGTTTAAGAAATAACACAATTATACAATGAATGTCCATATACGCAATTATGCAGGTCATTGTGTAGGCCAAACACGCATTCACCATGCCTCTACGATCCTGAATTGAACACGAATGCGGCGGCGCGTCCTCAGGGGACTGATCAACGCCGGCACCTTTACCCTTTACCTTTATACGCAATTATGATACATTTGTCCTATACGGTTTTTTCATAACTGAGAACTTTTTTCAACGAAACTTTGTTTTTTGTTAACTGCCATTGTTAGTAAATGGTAAATAGTCACGAGATAACATGCCCAGTTTTTGGAGTAGACGAGCTATTTCGGTAATTTTTCAATGTTTTCCAAAACCCATAGAAGAATGTGATCTACATTCATGCAATTAACAACTTTATACGCAATTACTATATAATTATCTTGCACGTTTCGATTCATAGTAAAGCGTCAGATGAGCTCTTTTTTTTGAAATAAACTTTGCTCTTTGTTAAATGTTTTATCGCATAGCTCACCTACTCCAAAAGCACCACAGATTTTGAACTACATCTACATTTCTATCAGTTGAATAATTAATAGTTGTTCTATTTCTGTTGGGTAAAAGACCGCCCCGAGGGTTGACGTCATTTTGAGTCGTTGACGTTGCTGAAACAACGACAATTTTCTCACAATTGTCGCCGCTTGTGTACCTTTAGCGTACTTCGAGCTGTATAATTAAACGTGCCGATGTAATCGATCTTCTACCAAGCCAAGCTCGCTACATAGTTCCATTCAATTTGAACCCGGAGTAGGCGGTTCAAAGTTACCTATACCAAAGCCAAAAATACCTAAGAAATTTTCGTTTGTGAATAGAGCACGGGAGGAATTTGTCAAGTTCAGCAAAATGTACCGTGTTCCACCTCATTTTCGTACATTTAAATAACTGGATAATCACCTGAATGATAATAGTCAAGCTCCAATTCATGCGATTTTGTTCCCTTCTAAACGAGAGTGTGCTGAACTTCCGTTTCCATGTTCCGGATTCTGGTTTTCGTTTTCCTTTTTTTATGCTCCTCAAGTTCTTTATACTCAATATAGTATATAATAAATAAATAAATATTATTTCCAGGCTTAATTCAACGTTGTTGTCTTATTTGCTCTACGGAATGTGTTGTGGTACCAATGTTTAAGTCTGTTTTTCTTGCTTTTACTGTCCAACAGCTCATTGCTTACGCTTACGTGATTGTATCAACACTCATGTAACAAACATAAGAGCCGTCAAAAAGGTATGTCACTTTTCATTTTTATACACAAATAGCTCAAATCGAGAAGGATCTGATACCATTCGATAGTGCTGACGAGTCTATCTCAAAACATGTCGAAACTTCTGCGCTTTCTGTTGTTGCAACTTCTGCGTTTTTTAAAAATATTTTGTAGCGATTTTCATATGCTACTTTAAACGAAAATATCTCAACAATCGCCGAATGAAGGATTAATCTGAGATGACGTTCTGATAGAGCATAGTCTAATCATTATAATGTGATAGAAACATTTGATTCAGATCGCCGACAAATTATAGATCTTTCGAAGCAAAAATTTTGGTGGTCTAAAACTGGCCAAATTTTAGGACCATGTTTCAAACAAAATTCTATATCTTTTTACCTGCGTAACGGAATTATACCAAATTCGAAAACCTTATAGAGAATGTTTGTACCACATTAATGTAATGTGTACCACAGTGTACCACATTAATGAAATGTTTGTACCACATTATAATAACTAGGCTATGCTCTATCAGAATGTCATCTCAGATTGATCCTCCATTTAGCGATTAATGAGATATTTTCGTTGGAAACAGCATATGAAAATCACTACTAAATATTTTTAAAAAACATAGAAGTTGCAACAACGGTATGTTTCGACATATTTTAAGATAGAATCGTCAGCACTATCGAATAGTACCAGATCCTTCTCGATTTGAGCTATTAGTGTACAAAAATGAAAAGTGACATAACTTTTTGACCGCTACTGTAAATATATGCATAAATCCCACAGATTTAGCAGCATCCATGCCTCCGGCGATGTTTTCTTTCTCTCTTTCTTTCAAAGCTTCGAGCCTTTCCTCCTCAACCATCGTCATTTCGAATGCTTTTTAGGCGGTGATAATCTTCTTGACCTATGCGGTGATAATCTTCTTGACTTATTCATGAGGGAATTAGCAGAATCTATGCCTTCTTCATCGCCAGATGTCAGACATTTTTCAATGGCTTGCTAGCATAGTGACTGCCTTTATTTTGAGAAATCTTGAACTTGAAATCGCATTTCTTTTGAGACGTTTGACCCATGGGTGAACAAGATCAACTTCATTGGGCCGTCCTGATTACTCAGTGACAACTGCCATGCTGAACCGAACCGCAAAAAATTCATCATATTTCAATTTCAATTTTTATCTTGTCAATTTTAGTCATAATCAAATCACACAGCATTTTTAAATAAGGGAACCATATGCAGTCAACTTGATGAAAGGCGAGTGTAATCTCTCAGCCATTTGGCTGGTCATGTTCCAGACATTACCCGGATATGAACTGCGAAAAATCAGCATTTTCACGACAAACGAATACCGTGTAATATACTATAATAAAATAGTGGAAGCAGAGCAGCTCATCAAGTTATGAAATATATTGGAACGTGTAGTATGCTGCTGTGTCTAACAAGGCTAGTAGGGTGGATCAGATTTATTGGCCTAACGTTTCAACTCCATTGTCAGAGGTCAGAAAACGTTTTCAATTATGGAGTTGTCTGTGGAAAATATCATATATTGACAAGACCAAATCCTTCAAGCTGCTCTGATCTGGCCATACTAGTATGATTTACCCCTCTGACAATGAGTTTAGACATTTAGCGCGGAAAATTGTCATCTTCAGTGGTCTCTTGGAAGACTGCTCAGAATTTCTTATAGTCTGTTGGCAACACAGATGTTTGGTCTTGCACCAGTTCTGAACACCGTCTCCTGACAATATTCCCAGGGGTTGAAAAAAAACAAATTGTCAATCAGAAGTGCAGATGCGTGGAGATTTCCGTTGGTCTTGTTGAGGTTTTTGTGATGCAGTGCAGTACACCACTTCTTCAAAGCTTTCAGCTTGTGGATGTTCTCGGTTTTCCTGATATTATTATCCACTAGACTTACTTTTGCATATTTCCGTTAATATGTATATTTTATGCATGAGTTTCTCAAATAGTTGAATTCTGTACTCTCTCAAGAGCTTCTTCATAGAAGGCTATTTTGTCGACAAGCATAGCGATTCACCAACAAAACACCAACAAACCAAAAAATGGCTTATATTCTAGATATGAGAAATCTACAAAAGAACTAAATTATGCTTTCCTATACCATGCACTCGGAAGAGAGGCATAATTGCCGTTATGGTGTAGCTTTGCCTAAACTAATGGTTGACTTGAGCAAAATAACAGGCTCAGGAACACCAAGAAGTACCGATAGGAAACCTAATAGAAATTAGACGCAAAAAGAGAAAAATCAAAAAATCACCGAGTTCTCATAGAATCTTTTTCGTGTTGTTCCCATAAAAGAACTTGCTATCTATTGCATTGCATTTTGTTATGTTTTCGTTTTTCTTACCTTTGAAAACGGTCGTTGAAATTGCCGACAACGATCCTCTGATTTAATATTCGCCAGGTCAAGTTAAAATTAACGAACAATCCTTGCATAAACGTTGAGCCTTAGCCTCTAAACGGAGGAACCAATAAAAAAAAACTTAGGGTCTGATATAGATATTTTATTTATTCATTTTTTTTGTCTCTATATTGTTCTCTCGCGAACAAATATTGGGATTTTCTTGAGTTTTCTTAGTTTCCTATGATTTGCTATCAGCCGTTGGGCCTTTGTATAGTATTCAAGGATACAAATACAGACATGGTGAGTATAATTGAAATAATATATTAAGATAGTCTCATGTTTGGAAAATACACTCAAAAATTATATGTAAAGGGTGTAGATAATCAAAGGAAAATACGCAGTGGCTGAAATGCTGAAATTGCATATGTATTGCGACCGACAAAAAAGTAAAAAAAAAACTTAGTATCGTAGGATTGAAAGGCGAAAAGACAAATAATAATAAGGAATGATAAAAATGCAAAGAAACAATAAAGAATAGTAAACAATAACAAAGAAAATGGCGGCTCCTTCCCCACTGTTGCACCATTCGCCGCCCTCTTTTTTCATCACCACGAGGCTTTCCTCGTCATCGAAATTGATCCCGTCTACGATGGCAGGTCGTTGTGTTTCGTCGCGTGTTCGGCTAATCCTCGGAGTCTCAATTTTTGACGAGAGAATTCTCCATTTCCGAAAAACAGTTGAGCAAATCCATCCACTACAGCGGCTGGCTAAGCGGCTTTTTCTTCCTTTCCCCTGCGATTCCGCGGCCTCCGTCTCTTGAAGCCAAATCCTTCCAGCACACACAAATGGCCAGTCGTATCCGGTCGCTTCCAGCTCACTGAATTTCCATAAATGTCCGGGCGCTTGGCAGCGTTTCTTTTGAGTCTAGCTGCCCTTTTGGTGAACTTTGCTCTGTTGAGAATGCTCTCTATTACAGGGTAGGCGTTTTGAGTGAGCTTTTTATAGAAATCATATATAAATTGAACAAGAAAGCAGTCCAGTGTGATAGAAAATCTAAATTATGTAAGACGATGCCTCAAATTTGTAGCACATCATCGAGATTTTGTATCCATCGATAGTTATAATTACTCGGGCTATACAATGGGGATGGGGTTGGAGGGAATTAATAACTGATTTAGATTCACTATCAGGCTGTCGCAAAATTAATTTCGCTTTCTGAGTGTGTTTAAGAGAAAACTTTTTACGCCGTATTATCTTGTCTCAGGGACAGCCAAGCATATTGTGAGGAAGGAGATTATCCGCTCTGTCAAAAGCGTACATTACTGTCTCTCTATTTCGTTCAGCTGATTATTTCCAGGGCTTCATTCGAACATGAAGCGACGCGACTTTCGACTGATCATGCTTTATGAATATAATTTGGGACATCCCGCGGCGCACGTAGCACGTAAACCAAGCAGAGGTTTTGGGACGGATTGTCCTTGCAAACGGACAGTGCAGATCTGGTTTAGAGAATTTGCTTCTGGCGATTAAGATCTCGAAGGAAAAGCTGGTCGCGGTCGCAAAAGGTCCCTTGATGAAGAGGTTTTAGGACAGCCGTTGAAGCAAATCCAGAGAACAATACTCGTGTGCTAGCAGAAGACCTGGGTGAACATGACACTACAGTCGCGAGTCATTTGGAGCAAATGGGCGAGGTGAAAAAGAAAAATGTCAAAATGGATTCCCCCTGAATTGGCCTATGACCAGCGTCCTACGCATTTCGACATCTGTTTAAATACCCTAATTCGTCGTAAAATGAACCGTTTGTTAACCGAGTTATAGCTGTAGATGAAAAATAGGTTCTTTATGATAACAGTAAACGGGGATTTGTCCGGGCTGATGCGGGTTCTCCACCAAAACCTCTTCCGAAACTTCATCCTCAAAAGATTATGATTAGTGTGTGGTGGTGTAGTAAAGGAGTTATTCATCATAGCTTCATGCCAACTGGTGGTTCAGTTACAGCGGAGTCATATTGCTCTAATTTAGACGAAATGTACCCGAAATTGCAAAAATTGCGCCCGGCACTAGCGAATAAAGCGGTGCGATTCTATTGCAGGACAATGCAAGTGCACACACCCATTGATCATTCTGCAAAAATTGGCCCAGTTAGGCACTGAAGTTCTGTCTCATCCTTGTTGTTCCCCAGACCTTTCTCCAACAGACTATCACTTTTTACAAGCAACTGATTCATATTTGCGTCAGAAAAAATTCACTGATTTGACCGAAGTTGAAAATGCCTTTCTTGCTTTCGTTAATTTTCGTGATCCTAGTTTCTTCTCTAAAGACTTGGGTTTATTATTGCTTTACTGGCAGAGGTGTGTAGATGCTGAATGTTTTTACCTTAATTCATAAAGTTGCAATTGAGCTGAGCTATTGCAGTTTGAACTCAGCGGTCCATTTTCGAAATTATTTTTGCGACAGCCTGATATAGGAGACCTTTTTATTGTTTCTTTTGAATGCTGTGAAAATTTTGTCTTATACAGTACTTTCTTTCATAGTGCGATTTCATCAATCTTTGAATTGAACCTAATGAAAACTATTTTCCTATTTAGAGGACAGCAAAGACAAAGGTAAAGGTGAAGGCGCTGATCAGTCCACGAAGGACGCGTCGCCGCATTCGTGTTCAATTCAGAATCGTAGAGGCATGCTGAGTGTGTAATTGGTAGACTATACAATGACTTGTGGGAGGCAACCGCTATACCAGATGAGTGTCTTTACCTTCCCAAGCAAGTCTGGTACCAATTTACCCGGCCCCGGAGGGATTACAGTGGGCTTACGTCACGACTTACAGTAGCAGGCGGCAGCGCTATTGGCCAATTACTGTAGCCTCCGCGGCTAGCCGCGACGCAACCGCACGCGTGTCTGCTTGCTTGGATTACGATACGGTAGCCCTACCATGTGAACTAATTCAACGATGGAAATCGTTCTGGTTCTGCAATAAGCGCATTGATTTCGATGATTTCTTTTAATGTGAATATGAACCGTGCTTACAGTGAACAGTGACCACCGAGCTGCAGCTAATAGTTTCACATAAACCAGGTGCGCACTAGAAGTTGTTTAGTTTTTCTCATAATATTGAGACCAATATTCCCCCAGCAAATAGAGATCTATAAAGGAATATACATATTATAAGGTCACCTACCTTATTGGAAACTTTGATTTAACTGTGCCTATTGAATCTTTGCTATATGAGATTGTTTACCTTTCATCCTCACTTACTCGGTTCTTAAGGATATATCTTCCAATTGAACTCTCTTCTCACATCGCTTTTTTTTAACTTTTACCCTTCAAACTGAATACAAATGAGATATACAACTCCGTAATTATTAGGAATACCACCGAAAGCTTACGGGCGCTATATAATTTAGAAGTGCTTCGATCCTTAGGTAGTTTTTATGAGCTGAGCAAGTTTGCAGGAATTTTCTCCGAATGTTGAGCCATCGGTGCTCCCTAGATGGCATTAGCCGGTGACACGCGAGCTTCTCATTTCTCGTGCATCCTCCTTGATTACAGGTGAGAACCTGTTGCCAGTTACCCAATAGTGCCCAAAAACCTTCCCCATTACCCACCTACGTTCATTTGCATGAATTTTGCGAGCTTTTTGCACTTTTCCATCCAATTTGAGAAAAGTTGGCGTTGGACTGCTCATTTTTCGAAGTTGACTGCAATTTTACGGCTTATTCGTTTATTTTCAACTTTTCTGAATTATCGAATTAACAGAACTCAAACTGAATAGCTGAAAACCTATCGAATATCTATCAAATAGGCAAGAATAATTACTATAAAATAAACATCAAAAATCAACTTTCAATAGACTTTCCGAAAAAGATTCAAAGTACGTTTTCAAGAAACACGAATTTTCGTGTCATCAAGTGATTTGATTATGAAGGACTTATCATACAATGTCCACCTTTTTTCTTTTTCAATATTGGAAAGGTTTTTGAATCGCTTTATGTTACATTTTTTAGCGGTAAAGTGCGAAACGATAAAATTTTGTGGACCTGAATTGTTTCGCTTTCATCGATAAAGTGTGAGAAGGTGCAGTTACCGTCGCTCTTCTGCGCCCTTAGAATGCGCCACGCACTCGTCTTCCTTTTCGTCACGTGGTGACACTATGAATGGAGTTTTACCATATGTGATTACCGGAGACTAGCCGTTGTAGCCGACGGAGTCCTAGCAGCAGACAGGTCCGATTTCGCCAAAAACATAATTATACTTAATTAGTTTGATCCTCTTGGTTTGCCCTGGGCAAGCATCGGTCGCTAGACCGTTTGGGCTTGTGCGATCTAAATCTCTGACAATTTTGGATCTCAATCAGGCTACAGTGCTCAATACCATTTTTTCTTCATTTCCTACCGCACTTTCTAACTATACTGCCAGCAAAGGCGGTAACATTTCACCTGAGCTGTTGAATATTCTATAGCAGACATTTGAATTCAAATGGAAAAAGAATGGAAAACGAATGTCCACTCGATTAAACTCCGATGCTCGAGCGCAAAAACTTCTATTTTGAGGGCGGCGTTCATATTATCAGGAGGAAAATTGGTTCTGTATGCAATATGTTAGCAAATAGCAGGTGAAATTCTGTTAGTATCGTTTTTTTTAATTCGAATAAGTTCTACTGCAGCAAATTTCTCCGTTTTCTCTCCAAGAGCAGCCTTGTCGACTCCATTTTCCTGTCCTCTCCTTTTTCCATTTCTTTTTCTAAACCAATTTTCGAGTCGATAGTGCAATTAGGAGAGTTCCTGGTGAGTTCCTTCCTTCCAAGTCAGTCAGGTGGCGATCGTTCTTTGCAGTCCTACTTCGTTGTGGATTCACAGAGAATTGTGAAAACTACGAAATTGCCGGATTTATGCTCTGTACTCAGAGGAAATGAATCAGCAGCAGTCAGTGGAAAAACGAAAATTAAAAGCCGGTTCGACGAAGATTAGTTTTTTGCCCTTCCTTGTAGGTGACGTGCGCTTCTGAAGTGATTGGTGGGCGTTCGCGGCCAGATCTCTGTGTGAGGCGAATTAGATGGACGTTCTTAACGGACAGCTGCGCCCAACGAATCTCCGTCGTCACTGATATTCTAATTCTATATTACCCTGAACGTTTCTTTGGTGAATCATTTTCACGCTAGACTTGCCCTAAGCCATATATAAACAGGTGATTTCCGCCTTTTCTATCATCAGAAGGCGACTAACAGACGTTTTCTTCAGCGGACAGGTCTTAAGTTTTGCGCCCATTTTGCTGTTTTTTGTTTTCTGTGAACTCCTTCAAAACTACCTGCGATTTTCTGCGGCTAGCCAGATTTGTGAAATTGTTCATTCGCTATGAAATGGATTGTGCCATTCAGCTCGCATTTCCTGATTCTTTAAACCCATCCTTCTACCCAACTCCAGCATGACGCCAACTGAAATTTTCGTAAGAAGGCTCGTCGTTTACATACTCATGTGCTTTTCTTACTCCCCGTTTTGACTGCTATATTTTTGAATCGGTAATTCAATTGGGGCAAATAAAAATTCTGGCGAAATATAACGACTTGAGGACCCCCAACAGATAGGATTGGAAGGTTGTAAAACAACCATTTCTACTTCAAAGAGAGGAACCCGGTACTTTCAGCGATACGTTCAATTGAAGAGGCGAAGCCATTGAAAATTTAACGTTTTTCCTACAATCCTGCTTAGGCCTTTGTTATACCGACGCTCACCCCCTCCCCCCAGCGTCTGCCAGCGCAACTCGTCCCATTCAGTATCAGACACAGTGGGGCCAGACACGTTTGTGCGAGTTATCACGTATACGCTGGCGTGGTGACGCTCACGGGCTGTTATGCAGACGCTCGCTTACCTTCCACGCTCTAGTCGCTATGCATTGCACTGCGATTGACCCTTTCGCTGGGGGTGGGTCGATCACCTCGCTCATTGCTCTGTATGCTTCGACGCGTGCGTGCGTGCGTCGCGTGCTCAGCGTCTGAGGTTAGCGGCTGAGCGCTCACCGCTTGCAAGCAGCTGACGCTCACCACGAGCGTTGGTATAACAAAGGCCTTAAAGCTTTCAAAAAGCTTCACGGTAGTGCCATCACCAGCTTATTATGCGCTCGTTACCTCGACTTCTCTCCGATTTTTGAGCCTCTCCGACACCGTGGGTGTTGCGGTGGACACGTTTGCACTACCCATTAGAATGAGTGTGAAAATGGTTAAGAGGTCAGCATGATTATTATCATTCTTGAAGTTCATTCCAGCCTACCGTTTTGTCTCTGGAAGCTTCTGTGTAGCCTCGACGAGTTTTCTCTCGCATTGAGTTTTGTGGTGTTCGCTCTTTTCAGTTGGTTGGTCTGCCTCCACTGACCTTGAAATTTCCTCAGTGTGGCTTTTTCTGTTTGAAGAAACCCAATTATGGTCCGACTTCTTTTCTTCGGAGTAGTATTAATCGCCCTTTGGCCTCATAAACGTTGCCAGTGGCTTCTTCTCCAAACGTTTTGTATCGTTAGCGCTCCCATAAGCAGATAATGAAAATGGTACGTATTGCCGTTACATCAATGAACTTTTTCAGTCTTTCGCTGATTCTCCCTTTTGCCGGACAGACTTGTTGTCCGCTCTCGGCATTTGAAACCTATAGGGTTGGTCCGACCAGTTCATCTAATAGTTTGTCCAAGACTAGTATCGATGAAAAAAGTTCTTTTAGTGATTTCCATCAATTCAAATTTACCTGATTCTCTCCCTGCAAGTGTAGCCACCAATCCTTCTAAACGAGAATATATCGTTTTCTTCTCGAATGCTTCTGTGCCGAACGAAGATAGTTATGGATCGAAATTTATTATGGCCTTAGCTCGTTCGGCACCGAAGCATTTGAGAAGTTTAACATCATGCCGAGGTTTCAAGAAGAGAAAATTCGGGAAAATCTTGTTTTCTTTTCTTTTTGCAGACATTGTTCGGTTAGAGGGCACTTGTGTTTAGTTTGTTGTTTACTTCTCGTCAGTTTAGTGATTACTCGGCTTCCATCGTGTAAACTGAACTTAAACTTTAACTTAAACTGAAAAAAGGTAGTTTCACTGATTTACTAAACTTTCGGTACGCCATAATTTTTGTGAGGGTCTTCCTAATGGTTCCTAAGCCACTCTATATGGACTCATCTTGAAAACGCGCTCCGTAGATTTTTGGTTCCTGATTTGTTGTCGCTTGGATTGATTATGGCGAGAAGAGTCTTCTAATTTGATGCGGCACATCTACGAAATTCCGCTATAATAGATGCAATAGGAGTAGAAAGCAAAAGCTCTTTTGCCGTCGACATTTGTTCGGAAATCATTTGGATCTAATTCACAATTATCTTTTTGCAATTTTTCTTGAGAACTTCACATTTTTCACCTTGTTTTGAAGAAGCCGGTGCACCACCTAGCTCCTGCTTACTTCATAAGTGATTATAGAAATTCTCATGAAACTACCTGATTCATAATGATATTCGCTAACTCATAACTGCTTGATCTGACCTTTTTCTTCCTCATAAAACTGGTATATGGTATCTGCGGCGTCTATACCAAATGCTGGAGTGCGACCGTGGAACAGTGGTAGAACGCTAATGACAGCAGCAATAAGAACGAGCGATCGATCCTCGCCCGGACTAACCTAGCCTTTCACCTCTCCGGAGTAAATCGGTGACTTGTCTGGTAAGGTAAACACACTGACTTGATATAGCGATTAGCTTTCGTAAGTCATTGTGCAGGCCAAATACGCATTCACCACGCCCCTACGATTCTGAATGGAAGACGAATGCATGACGTATTCTCATGGGACGGATCAACGCCGACCCCTTTACCTTTTACTTTTTAGTTGTCGGTTTGACGACGAAGGATTTATAAGCGTGCCAAGAGTTAGGCGAGAAGGGTGGCGGTTTGTTGCTCCTCCACCTCCAGCCATTTTTGGACCATTGCCCTTCAAAGCCACTGAACACCGATTGGCCGGTTAATCCCTTGTCTCGCCTTTCGTTTGTGTTCAGGGTTTGTTTTGACTGGGGAGCTTATATTAGTTTCAGCTGTTGGGAAAAAATGCAGGAGGTCGACGAGCCGCTATGGTTGCGAAAATCGACGTTTACATAATATTAACAACATGGAACAGCTGTTTCTTCGGCCGATTTTCTGTTTGTTTATCGTCACTTCCAATGAGCTGGTGTGGATTAGCAACTGTGACCCTTTCCAATGAGCGATGGTTGTGTCCGGCTAACATTTTGTTGTAATTTTCAGATTTTTTCACTTTCTAACTACCAGTTGCGTGTCAAAGGTATTTCATTCTTCTTCAAAAATCTTCTTCGAAGAAAAATCCTCTTCATGTTATGTGATGTATTTTTGATGAGTTTTCCTCCTCATTCAATGCCACAAAGCTTTCTGCCATCCGCTTTCCGCACTAAAAATGGACG